>MU628320.1:0-33536 GCA_025688815.1 Aspergillus carlsbadensis
TTCATTTCTAATTGCCGCCATGGCCTGGCTCGTCTTCCGCGGCATATATGTTTGCTTTGCTTTCTCCCCAGGCGCAGGGGGAGGTTCTTCGTGTGGCATATTGACGCGTCGAAGATCATAAGGGATACCACGCGCCTGGGCCTGATTGGTCGAAATATTGCGTTTAGGTGGCATATTTTATTAAAAAACGCGCGGGAATAGCTTCAATCCAACTAATTAGGAAGACCTTTTGATGGTTTTTAGCAAGATTGTTGAGGCTTAGGTGGTTGGGAGACAATGTTCGCGCGGCGCGCGAAATTACTAGCGGAACGGAACACGTCCGCCCCGCATTTTGAATACGACAAATAGTCACCGTGGGCTCTTGGGCTCATCCCACTCAGCATGCATTGCTCTGGCCGGGCCCCGGCCGGGGTTTCTCCAGCCCAGTTTGGCCCTACCAGGTTCGGATGTTGGCCGAAGCGGGGCACCTCACTTGGGCAAGGCACCCAGTACCCGACTACTACTCCCAGAGTTAGTCGCGGTGACCCGTGGCGGGACTTCTTTCCTCATGGGGTACCAGTGTCAACTGCAGTGCGGGCAGGTGCAGGTGTTGCCAACTCATGTGGCAGTAGACATCTATCATCCATCTTTCACCGTGGTCGAGTGTGATCTATGGCTCTACTACTCCGCAATCATGAATAATACCCCTTCGACTTGTTCGGGGACAGATCGAGATTGCGTCCTCAAGTTGGATTGGATTGGACCCGCCAGGGATAGGGATGGCGTTGAGTTTTCCAAGGGAAGGAAGGCAAAAGCTCTCGGGCATTCGCGCCTGCCTCGTTTCGTTCGCGGCGGTGTTTGGCCAAGCTACCTACTACCTAGGTAGCCTACAGAAACAGCAGGGATCCTTCAAGTGGTCAGTTTCTCTGCCTGTGTGTACCGGGCGCGAACGTCCAACATGTAATAGGGGGGAGGTGCATATCAGGTAGGCAATTATTCACATCCGCAGGTAGATAGCTAGACTGGACTGGATCCAGGAAATAGCATAAGGTTTACTTGAGACGCTGAACGGAGCGATTTCAATATTAGTGACGCCGTGTTCGTTCATATGGGCTTGTATTGATGTTGATATTGTGTAGATACTGTTACAATGGATGCATGAACATCACCCTCTCGCTCATACATCGAGATAGCAACGCGCTCCACAACCTCAGCTCAACACATCTGTCTAGTCCACTATACAACCTGCCTATAGTCTGGTCTAGCATATCAACAACCTGACCCGGGGAACGAACATCTACCGCCGCGCCCCGGGCCGTAAAAAAGCAACCCTGCATCAGACCTTCTGCTCCATCTCCATCCCGCTCTCACCCTCCGCCTCAACCACCTTCTTCAACTGCTGCACAGGGACCATCTCCGCCTCGGTGCGATAACCCTTAAACTCCCTCGCAGGCACACGCTTCTGAAACAACTCCTCAATCTCCAAAAAGCTCCTCCCCTTCATCTCCGGAAGACACAAAAAGAAATACACACAGAAGAAAACACTTGGCGCAAAGAAAACAAAACTAACCTTCCCCCCCAAATTCGCCTGACCAGGGTTAATCAAAATAGGAAGCACCATACCGACCAGACACCCCGCCGCCGTATTCGCCATGACGTTGAGCGAATACGTCTTCTGGCGCAGCCGGAGCGTGGGCGTCTCGCCGCCGACGGCAAACGAGATCGCGCCGATGCTGAGCTGGTACAGGAAGCCCCAGATGGCCATCAGGGCGACCATGGCGGTCTTTGCGTCCTGGTTGCCGCTGGGGACACTGATGCAGCCGATTATTAGGAGGAGGGACGTCAGGATCATCGAGCCGTAGGTTATCAGTGGGCGCCGCCCGAACCGCTCGATTAGGAACCAGGACATGATGTTTCCGACGAGTTGGATTGCGTATGCGCCCTGTGCGACGCCGACGGCGTTGTTGACACCTGCGACGGTGAAGAAGTATCTAATCGAGGGATAGGATGAGTTTCTGGGGTTTGATGGGTTAGAGGAAGGGGGGAGACGCGTACGGAAGATAGCTGGTAATAAACCCGGACCCGATAAACTGCTGCGCGAGGTAAACGAGAACAACGATCGTCGTGCGCCGCAGGTTCGTCCCCTGGAAGCACTCGATATACGAGCTGCCCTCGTCACTCAGCGCCTTCTCCTTCGCGATGGCAACCTCCATCTCGGTAATCACAGCTTCAGCGTCCGTGCCTGGCCCGCGGAATTTCTGCATCGATTGCACTGCAGCCTCGCGGCGGCCGTGCATGAGGAGCCACGAGGGGGACTCGGGCAGGAAAAGGAACCCAAGAATAAACATGGATACCGGCGGGACGAGCTGCGTGAGGATGGGCATGCGCCAGCCCCAGTCAGTTTTAATAAATGTCCCCCCGTACCCGACGAGCGCGCACGACCACTGCCCGAGGACAATCATAGTATTGATAAGAACCAAACAGAATCCACGAATATTATCCGGCGCAATCTCAGCAACGAAGACAGGCGCCAGACTATGTCCCAGCCCGAACCCAACTGTACTAATAAGCTTCCCGCCAAAGATAACCATGACGCGCTCGGCAAAGGCCTGCACGAAGATCCCCGTGACGCAGAGCAGGCAGCCCGCGAAGATGACGGTCCGACGACCCCAGAGGTCTGAGATGAATCCCGCCGTGAACGCAGCGAGGAAAATACCCCCGTAGGTGGCCGCGTTGAGGATCTGCTGCGTCTGCGTGGGGATCTCGCGGCCGTTGGGCGTGTCGTGGCCGAAGCGGGCGAGAAACGATGGGATCGAGAGGATGTTGCCGACTAGGGCGATTTCGTAGCCGAAGTTGATGGGGAGGATGAAGATTAGGAGGCCTGCATAGCGCACGCATGTTAGTTGTAGTTTTGCAGCGGTGGTGCGATGGGAGGAGGGTACTACGTACACCACCCCAGGATCCGTTTGTTCGAGAAGAGCTCCTTCATCCCGGTAGCGGCCTTGGGTGCTGGGGTGTCGTGGGACTCTGGGTCACTTTCATGATGCTCAACCTGGCTCTCCGGATTGATGTGAATCTTCTTGTCGACAGTTGGTGCGGACATGGCGGAGCGTGGAGGTGAAGGGACAAAAACAATGATCTGGTCTCCAACGGCATCCCGGGGTTCCTTTTATAGTGTCGAGTGTATAATATCAGCCTGCCAGCCCAGCTGCTGAGCCGGGGTGTGACAGCGCTGGCAAGACTCGGGGCGAGAATTCGGGGAGGTCTGGGGCAGAGAAACTCCACACCGGCGAATGAGGGCCGAATTCGGGGCGTGAAGCCCTGGAGACATCTCCACTTGGGTGAACCAGCCTATCCTATCACCCAACAATCCAAGAGGACGTGGAGAGCCAGGCCGGGGTTTCTCCGGTTCCTCCGTAAATATCCGCGGACTATCGACCGTTTCCCTCCCTCGTTGCTGGACGATTTCTCCATTTCTCCAGTCCCCAACAACTCTCTTCGTGCTTTTCTAGCCCATCACGGAGTATCACGAATGGACAAAGTGAGTGGCAAAAATGCTGCCTCCTCCACCAATCCATCTATCAACTAACATTCGGACCCATTCTAGCCCCGACGAGGCCCTCTAGCCCGCCGAGCATGCGACGCCTGCAGACGACGCAAAATTCGCTGCGACGTCGAGTCGCCGCAATGCTCAAACTGCCGATCGCTGCAGCTGCGATGCGAATACAGCACGCGGAGGAAGCGAGGCCCCAAACCTCGTCTCTCGTCCGCCGCTCTCAGCCCACAGTCTCCAGGGGCCTGCAGTAGTACCAGTCGCAGCAGCAGCCAGAGATTAACCCAATCGGCGGTCCAATCGGCGGCCCAATTGGTGACCCAATCCGTGGCCCAGGTGGCCGAGCACGAGCAAGAACTCCAGTATGCAGAGAGGAATCACCACTACGTGCCTGGCGACCGCGACGTCGGCGAATCTGGGGACACCCCCCGCCCGCTCCAGGTGCATCGGGCGCTGAACGCTGCCATGCACGAGCTGGGCCTATCACTGGAACAGACAGCCAACGACTGCATCGACAGATTCGTCCAGTGGAGTTTCCCCATAGTACCATATATCCACCCGGCAACGCTGAAACAGCACGTGCAGCTTCTACTACCTTCCGCCGAGCACCTCTTCCACACGACGACGACAGAGCCCCCGCGGGCCGAAATGCGCGCATTCACCCTAGTAACCGGCGCGTGCGCCTTCGAGTGCCGCCGAATGGGCCACGGCTCCTCCAGCCACCGCGTCGACGCACTCTGCATCCCCTTCCTAGCAGCCTCGCGCGACATGCTCTCCTGCTTCGAGGACTGGGACATCAGCCACGCGGACTCGAGCTCGCTCGCCATCCGCATGGCGCAGTCCGGCGCCTTCCACAATCTAGGCCAGACGGGCAAATCGTGGCATATCCTCGGCGAGGCGCTGCGTCTTGCAATGGACATGCGACTCTTCGACCAGGCGTCGTACGCCAACCTCGATCCGCTCGAGGCGAAGCTCCGCAGGAATTTGTTCGCGTGTATCTACATGGCGGACAAGTCCGCGTCGATACTCAATAGTAGACCCACGGGGTTCCATGAGATCTGTCTGGATGATGTTACGGTTGATCTGGTGCAGCTGGAAGATGACTTTCCGCTCTTGGATACGGAGGACGAGAGGTTCGCGCCGCCGTTTGAACAGCGGCTGCATCAGGGGATTATTTATCATACGTTGCGGTTGTGGACTGTGGCGACCGATCTGCATCTGTATATGAAGATCTTTACGCGCCTTCGTACCAGCAGACTCCTCGGTGTAGACTCAGGCTCAACGGAGGGCTGTGTCGTCTCCGATACACAGATCATGCACCTCTACGTGACATTCTCCTCCATCCTCGACACACTCCCCCCCTGGCTCCGCGATCCAAGCAGCTACGACGACTCCACCGCCACAATTCCCACCTCGACAACCTCTCCTCCCCCCAACCCACCTCCCACAACAACAGCAACAACAACAGCAAGAACAAGCCCACCCCCCCACCACCTCCCCTTCTGGACCCAACACGCAAACCTAACCCTAACATTCCACACCCTCCGTCTGCTCCTCCTCCGGCGCGCCAGAAAAATGCACTGCACGCCTCTCCTCGGGCTAACCGATTCCCCCGAAATCCTCATGCTCCGCGAAGTCGAGATCGCGAACGATCTCACCGCCGCGCTGGCGCGCATCCCGGACGAGGCGCTGCAGGCGAATGGCGAGCCGCTGGTGGAGAAGTTGCGGTGTGTGGGTGCTGCGCTGTTGGAGGTTACGCAGCGGAGTTGTTGTCCGGTTATTGTGGCGCGGGCCAGGGGGTTGCTTGGGGTTGTTCTGGATGTTGTTGCGAGGTTGCATTCGAGGGTTTCGGATGAGGTTTAGGGGGTTGAGGGTGGGCGTAGGGGAAAGCCGTATGTATGTGTGTATGTGTGTATGCGGGGGTTAGGTGACACGACCTGTAAGAGGAGGGCTATCGGCATTGTATATTATTTCTTCATGAGACCTCGGGTGAATACAGATATATGCCTGAATGAGGGATTAGGTGACACTACCGTTCTTCCAAGGTTCCAGCTTCCCGTGGCACAGCCTAGGATAGAATCAGTGGATATCCGCTTTGGCACATTTATGCTGTCTCTCTCTCCTTGCTGGCTCATGTCTCCGTGCGATACTCCGACGTGAGAGGAGGTTAGGAGCGACCACCGATTAACAGACAGGCCATGGACCTGCTCTAATGATCTTCTTGCTAAGAACTTTCGCGGCAGATTTCCAACATCACCAAGTCTAGTCAACTCAGGGCATTAATTCCAGCGGAGCAGGTGCAAGGGCCACAGTGGTGGGGGGAAATCTGTCTGGTCTAGAATCTGAGCAGCCATACGATCGATGGATGGGTAGGTAGGTGGGTAGGTAGGTAGGTACCAAACAAGTGGCAAGAACCGTTATGCCCGCAACAAGGGACTGACTATCGTTTACAAGGCATATACCTAGTAGGGTATTCTTGAGTCTCGTCATATTATTGGCAACTACATCCCCAAGTTTCTCCATCATCCAGTCGCTCTTCCGGTCATCACTGGCTGCCTTTGCAGGTGCATCCCTACCTCCCTTTGCACCACTTCCATGGAATCTAATCGAGATCAAGTTTCCCCAACACAAAGCTTAACGCTTCCTTTCCATACACCTCATTATACCGATAATGCGGCGCCGACTCGGTCCCATTACAGCAATACGGATCCGGCGCATCGCAGTACGACCGGACCTTGCTTGCGGACGGACAGACGAAGTCGACGGGACGGGCATCGAACTAAACAAATCAGCCAGTGAAAGACCACAACCAGGCGCAGAATCCATTTCATCATCTTCTTCTTCTCTGACTGGCATTTCAAGCAATGGAATGAAATAAAACATGTACGTACCCCGCCAGCAGCACAGGTCCCAACGCTGTACGGTAATCCTGCGCAGAATAGCGGCTCGCCCAGGAAGATTGCCGCTTTCACCATCTCGAGCGCGGACGGGGTTAGTGGGACGGTTGTGTTTGTTATTCCTTCGATTGGGACGCCGCCGCCGCAGAGGGTTGCGTCGAGGACTTCGCCGCCCTATTTAGTCGTATTCAGTAGGTAGTAGTAGAGTGGAATAGAGTAAAATAGAATAGACAGCGCGAGGACACTGTACTGGGGTGCTATGTACCATAGAGTATCCAACCAACACAACCTTTGCGCTGGGACACCTCCCATGAAACGCATTGATCGCCAGACTCGCCGCGTCGATCCCAGCGGCCACGGACTCGGGATGTGTAGCGCCGCCGCAGGACGCGTGGCCGCCACAGGCCGGGTAATCAATCGGCTCTGCCGTGGATCTTTCCGGGTATGCGTCTAGGAGAGCATCAATCAGGGGTCTGGAGAGGCCGTAGCCTGGTTCGGCTAGGGTCTCGCGGGCGCCGAAGATGTGCAGCGCAGGACAATTTTGGTTACTTGGTGGTTCTTTGGGGGATAGGATTTGTTGAGTGAGGAGGGGGAGGGATAGGATGTTTTGCCAGTGCATCTTGGGATGGATGGGGGCGGGGATTGATGGGCATGGGATGGAGAGTGTGGGGAGAAGACCTCGGTGGTGTGTGGACGCGAGGAGTATGTACATAGGTGGTCATGTGATTGATGCGATGCGTCAGCTGTGCTACGTTGCATAGACGAATAACCTCTTGTACAACCCGGGAAGATACTAGTAGTAGGTATTAGCAGTAGCTACTCGCTGGGCGCAGGTGCTATAATGCCGCAGTAAGGCTTCTCATCCTAAGACTTGAAGAATGCAGAGATCCAAAACTTGGTGGACTAATAATGGTTGACATGATGCGCAACAGGTGCGGACGATAGTACATATAGGCTAGATCCTCTTCTAGAATACATTTATCTCTATACTTCATACCCTTTGCAACTCATGTAGGGGAGAAGGTCGTTTTGGGTAGTAAATTATTATTCTCGCGGGTTTGCCTCGTTCCAGTTGACCTGTTCTACATCGCGGCATTTAGGATTCGAAGCAGTTAATAGCATGAGTTCGATGCGTTTGTGCGGGAATCCGAATAATAGTCTCAATTGTGTACCCATCCAATCCCAAGCTTGAATCATGACAGTCCGCGACGTTTTGCTGAGCTCGCCATGACCTTTCCGTCAATCACTCCCTACAGCCCTACATATTGCCTCATCTCCGGCTACAAACATTCCAGAGGATAAATCCCTAGGCGCCCCCTGATTCCCAGATCCGTTGTCGAATACAAAAGCAGACAACATGGAACATTGCTACACAGTAGCACTTTCAAACCACCCATCCACCCCCCGTTCCCTGCTGCCGCTGGAGTGCAGACACACAGTATCCCCCACCCACAGACTCTCGCAATCAGCCCTGATAGCCAGGTTCCACACATAAAGCTGCGCAAAGGTCCATGGTGATGCTGGAGATGCTCTCGATTTTCGCGCACGAGTCGCCGCTCGCGATGGTGCAGTACTTGGTGCCGTTAGACGCAATGCCAGGCTGGGTCTGCGACGGGGCGGCATTTGACGTTGTTGGTGTTGCTGTTGTTGCTGTTGTTGCCGTTGTGGTAGATGGCGCTTCGACGTAGTATGCATATCCAAGCCAGAGGTTTGTACAGTTTTCTCTGACTAGTTGGGGTTAGCTGTTAGATTGAAAATTCATCAAAGCAGTAACTTTCCATCAGTTGTTTCCATGCCTTGCTTCCCAATTCTGTGAGCACTAACAATTAAGCCAGCACTTTCAAGATGTCATTCAACGCCACAGTACGCCTCCTACCTCTTTGTCACCTACTTCATTCAGTTGTCCTTGCTATCAGAAAAGCATGACCAAGAGACTAGGATGATTATGCTTTATGTTAATGCTGGTATCTTTGTTCTATTTTAAAATAGGACAAACCACACTTGTGTCACCATCATCTGTTTGTTTTAGTACTTTCTAAATAGCCCTCTAAACTGCTGTTCTTTCTTCCTATTCACACCTCTTGATTAGCTGCTCTATCTACACACATTCCCGCCATGCCATCCTTCAAGCATCAGCATCAACAACAAAAGTATCGCTCTTTCCATCCTCCTCCCTTATTTTGGGATAAACTCCATAAGCTGTGGTTAACCAAGAGCGCGTTACGAGAAGCCAACCAACGGAATAGATCCCTATCCTCAAACCAGCGCTCCTCTTCTTTCCATCATACCTTTGATCCTGATTTCTTGCGCAACTGTTCTACTACCCATTTAAAAGAAGTCAAAAGATTTTCCCGCCGTGGAGGACCAGATCTATCAGATATCAGAGATGTTCGCTGTTTACCTACCCCAACACCCTTTCCCTGACAGCAAGTATGAAGCAGATGTATACTAACTAGCCTTACTTCTAGTATCCAGCACCAGTCCACTTCTACCAATACTCTATGGACCCTACGAACTCCAACTCAAAACGCCATACCACAAAACATACTAAGCGAAGGACCAACGCTACAACTGCTTACGACCCACACTTTGAGCAACATCTGATTAACCATGGTGTTTTAACACCACTATCGACATACCCAGATGGTACTAAGCCATCTAAACCCAAGAACCTTGGGGAAATTCGAGAACGATTACAGGTCCCTCGTCCGTTAGCCGATTCAGACGCGGAATACGAAGAATTCAACGAGCTTAACAAAAATGCTGCTAGTGAACAGCTAGTCATTACAGAAATCTTGCCTAGACTTAAGGGGAAGCGGAAAGATGGGTCTATAACTGCGGGTGGTGGACAGCTATTTAACAATCTTGCTGATTTGACCAATGGCACTCTAGTTCAGGCTAAGCCTGATATTTACCATGGCGCGCGCCCAAGCCAGCTTAATTGCAAAATTCGGGAAGACCTGAGTAAGATGATTATTCCCTCACGCCAGACTAACCTTCTAATAACACCGAATTTCTTCGTCGAGGCAAAGGGTCATGATGGAAGCTCCGCTGCGGTTGAACGTCGGGCCTGTTATGCCGCCGCTCTGGGAGCACGAGCTATGCATGCCCTGCAGCAATATGGGCATGAAAGTTGCAGCAATAAGCCAAGATATTACGACAACAACGCCTATACTTTCGCAGCTACTTTCCACGCTGGAGTTCTAGCGCTATACGCGACTCACCCTACACCATCTATGAACAAGAAGGGCCCAGCACATCTTACCGATTATGTGATGACCAAGATTGGGAAGTGGTGCTTGGATGGCGACCAAGATACGTATCAGCGGGGCATAACCGCCTATCGAAATGCCCAAGACCTGGCCAGGGAATTCAGGGACGACTTTATCAGGCAGGCAAATGAACAATATGCAGCTGGTCAAGATAATGCCAGTAATTCCGATGGATCTGAGGAGACTATTAAATTGTGAAGGCTCAGCATATGGTGACTGCGATGGTTTTATGGTTGTTGATGACTTTTTCTTTGGGTTATTACGCAGATGCGAGATACCAAGGCTTTTAGCAAGTCAATAGCAGCTTGTTATGCCATGGCTTTACTAGATATTACATCCTTGCTGGCCATACCATTTACAATCTTGCCTATGGCACGTACTAGCTTACGTAGAAGAAAGAACTATACCACTATATAGTTGGCAAACCCTTCAAGAGCATGCATCAACTTGTTACGCGCTGCTAGTACCTAAGGAGCGCAACCCCCAAAGTATACTAATGCCAATGTCATATTAGATGTTATATTAGTCAAGTTCTTGTGCAAAAATATAAAGAATAATGTTAAGAATAAGTCTCTAAAAAATGACATATTTAAGCGTCTCGCGTATCACCTTTGCAGGCTTATAGCCCCTTTCTATTTCTTGTTCAACGCCATAGTCCTTAATAAATACATCAAGGAGGCTCTTCGCAGTATCAGATTGATGTTTAGTTAGCGAAAAGGACTCTGAAATGATCCAAAACTCCCACAAGCGATGACTGATGCCTGTGCGACGACATCGCCGCTTGGAGATAGTGATGTGCTGAAGTATGATATCGGAAGGGCTCGCCGACGAGCCCCTCCTTGACTATACTTCTTTACCAGGCACCGGACGTCAAAACAAGGCGGGTTCTCTTCACCACTTGTCTATGTATATAGACTAACTAGAAGGGCATCATACATCCTGAATATGCGGCCTGGTTAGAATGGAGCCCGCAAACTGCAAGGAGATTGAATTATTACCGCCTACGATCAACCTCATACAGAATGTGGGCAATTGGACAACAGACGCAGAATTTACAATATCTAAAGAGGAAAGCTGGGAGCTATGTACGTTCAGACACGGGCTGGGAGTCTATACTAAAAGAATTACTAGACCAACCCGATATAAAAGACCGAACCTTGGAAGAAGCAAGCTTATAGATAGTATCGTCATTTATAGCTATGTCGCTCTTTCTTGGATCATGTCTGTATAATATACCTAGCGCTTGATATTGATATGGTCGAGTGGCCTGCGATGCCGCCTTCAACGGAGAGGTTTTTCAGGATCGACATCAATACTAGGCCCGGCAGCAATTACTGATCAATAATCATTTTGGATGATCACACGTATTAATTAACCAATGAGGCTTCCGTATTGACAAACAGCTTTCAAGGTCTAGGGAGCTCCTGCAGAAGGATTAGTGATCGTGTCCAGCACCATTATATCTGTCGGCCATGTCTTATTCTCTGGCCAGCCCCTGACTTTTCCTCTTCGCCGAATTGTATATACGCAGCGTTATGAATTCATTCCATTGGTAGAAGCGCTGCCTTGCAAAGAATTTCGCTACCCGCGTGAGGCAACTGGTGCCCCCTTCAGAGGAAAGTCACTCCGAAACCGTGGACCTGGACCACGAACAACTCGACAAGGATGACAGATCCCCAAATGCACAGTCCCACCCTCGTCCAGCCTGAAGCTGCAAAGCCTGCTGGAGTACCACGTGTGCCGGGAATTAGCAATCATTTCAATGGACATGATCTGAAGATTTTCTTTCGATGCTTCATCGGCGCCTGGGTGGGCTCGCTCTTAATGTTCATAAACCCCTCACTGCACGAACTCGGCACCGCAACCTTTTTCGCTTGGTGAGTTCACAATATTTCCGAATTGCTCTCTGGAGCCTGGAGGACGAAAGAGAGACAGACCCTTGCCACTTTCGGACCAGCACCGAGACTTGCTTGAGCGATGCTTCTGACTCTATCTAGCCTCGTGCAACTGATCATCCCCCCTAATGGAATCGTCTTCATCCACATCCTCGGAGTCCTATCCATCCTGCTTGGCGTGTTCCTGGCATACGCCTGGGGCGTAATAGCAATGAAGGCTGCGCTCGCAGCCAGGCCCGCTGCAGATACGGCCGCGAGACTCCAATTACTTTACCAGGCAGCGGCAGTCCAGGCAAACCAAACAGGACGACCACCGGCCGACGCCGCGCAGCGACTAATCTACGATGGTTTCATGCTCGATACACGCGTGACGGTTATCATGTACTGTTTCGCCTGCGTTTTTATCTACTTTCTGGTACGTATGCGATCCCTGGCAGCTGAAGCGTCCTCGGTCTAATATCTGGCAGGCCCGTCTTCGGGCGTCGAACCCCAAAACGGTCTTTGCCCACCTGTTTGGATCGATCATTATTGACATTTTCCTCGTCTATACGCCGTTGCTTCCGGCATTTGATGGATCCTTGCCTCTTCCCATTGTGAAACCCACGCTCGTCGGCGTGGGGCTGAGCTTCGTGTGCTCGATCATCTTCTTCCCACGCTCAACGTCACACACAGTCCTCGACAGCATGAGGGACATGGTCCGCCTAGTCAAGGAACCGTTAGAAGTCACTGCTCTTGCTCTATCTTTGGCGAATGGTACGGGCCGGCTAGACCTTATCTCACTGCGCCAAACACGAGCGAGGATCATCGCGCTGGTTCGACAGGTCGAGCCGGCTATAGCGTTCCTCCCCATTGACTTCTCGCTGGGCTACTGCGATCCTCGTGATGTGAAGACCCTCGTCGGACCGATGCAGGATCTCGTGGCGTCGGCGCTCACGCTGCTCGAATTCCAGATTAGTCGCGCCCACAGAGAGGCGCGGACGGAGAATCTCATCCAGTTCCAGCAGCACCTCGTGGGAAAGCATGATTCGGAACCGAAAATCGACGAGCGCTTGAAGGGGCGACCGCGACCTGGAGGTAATGTCGGACACCACCAGTTGTCTCAATTAGTGGAGATTCTCGATGGATTCCCGTTCCCATACCCACACCACGGCCACCCATCATCATCACAAGGCAACGACCTGGCGAATAATGAGTTCTCTGCAACAAGCACAGCCGCTCTGGACTCCTGTCTCGAGAGTCAGGACCTGATAGCCGAATGTATTCACAGGCTCAACCACGGCGGCTGGCTTTCGCGGATTTCTGAACCGGAGCGTCAGGGGCTAATACAACGAACGGAAGCGTCATTCGACAAACTGCGCGCGGCTCGAACCGCGTTCATCGATCAAACCACCGAGTTGTTCTTGCGGGAGTATCGGCCTCTCCTCGAGAGCCATAGCGCGCAGGGCGGCGCCCAGCTGCTTGCCATGCATGACCTTCACGGACTCGTACTTGGGATGGCACTGCAGGAGCAGCTCGCGACAGTTCTAAGCGACACCGAAATCCTGGTCAAGCAAGTGTCGCGAATTCTCGCGAAATCAAGCCGTGTTCGTCTGTGGCTTCCGTCGAGTTCTAGGTATGCACTCGCATGGATGTCTGGGAAGAAGGGTGACGCCCCTGCCACGGCCCAGGTCAACGACACTGACCCGGATAAGCCGCCGGACGAGTCAACGAAGACCGCCGTTCCTGCAACGCTACATTTGCGCACAGAATCCAACCCGCGAAGGCGACGCGCTGGCCTTGCACACGGCGTCCTGCGCCTTCACCACTGGTTTACCAACAGCGAAGGGTTATTCGCCTTGAGAATGGTCATCGTCTCCATAGCCGTCTCCATCCCAGCCGTTCTCCCCCGAACGGCCGGCTTCTACTACCGCGAAAAGGGCCTATGGGCGTTGATTATGGGGCAGACCGGCTTACTAGTTTACATGGCCGACTTCACTTTCTCTGTTCTATCCCGACTGTTGGGGACCGTCATCGGCGGTGTCCTTGCTTTACTGGCGTGGTATGTAGGATCCGCAAACGGTCCTGGGAATCCCTATGGCTTGGGAGCGGTGATGGCCGTGATGGTGGCGATTTTCATGTGGGCGCGAATATGGTGTCCGTTTCATCTCCTCCAGGCTATGGTCATGGCGGCTGCGACGTTTCTGTTGATTATAGGATTCAGCTACGATGACCAGTGAGTTTCTGCGCCATCAAGGCTAACCCACCCAACTCACAACACTAACGTAACACTAACGCCACTATCTAGGCATCTTCCAGCATACGGGAGCGCCGGCCTGGGATACGTTGTGTTCTGGAAGCGCCTGGTCCTCGTCCTGGTTGGAGTCGCCGCCGCACTCGTGGTCCAGATGTTCCCCTCGCCCCCCTCAGCAGCAAGACACGTCTCCAAGACGCTCTCGACCTCGCTCCGCACAATCTCCGATCATTACGCGGTTTTGCTATCCTGCTGGAACAACAACCCAGACAACGACGACGACGCCACCCAAGCTCTTCTTCTCCTCGCCAACCCATCAACCCTCAGCCTAGCATATTCCCTCCTCGACGTCGAAGGCCTAATCAACCAGCTCGCATTCGAATTCTCAAGCTCCCCCTTCACCAGCTCAAACACAGCCCAGATCAAGGACCTCTGCCTCACCCTAAACCGCGAGGTCGGCCGGCTCCTCTCCCTATCCTCACTCCTCCCACCGGAATACCGAGTCCGCCTCACACGGCAATGCGGTATGCTCGACCACAGGCACATCGGCGAGGTGATGGCTGTCTTAGCGGTATGCGAGCAGGCACTTAAGACTGGGGACCCACTGCCGGAGATTCTGCCGACGCCCTTGGTCAAGAGGGCGTTTGAGTATGAGTATAGTAGTAGGGGTAATAAAAATGAGAATGGGCCCGTGCTGGAGTTTACGGCCGACGCTGTGCGCGATGCGAATTATCGGCGTTTCTGCGTGGCGCTGAGCGCGTATTTCAAGTTTCTCTGGACGGTCGATGAATTGGTTATTGTGGTCAAGGGGGCCGTGGGGGAAGCGCATCTTGTCTCGAGGGAGTTCGTGGACGCTGTTTAGATTTAGATGCCCTCATCCCTCTGCAAAGGCTTGAACAAACTCCACTTCTCTTCTAGGAGAGTATAGTATAGTATAGTAGTGTGGCGATACATACCTAAGTCAAGCCGAGTCTTGCATCCCATTAACCAAATTCATGGAATGGAGAGTCTAGCGTAATATTTTTTTAGTTACAAAGTACACTACCTAGTCTACTATATGCAGAACATATACTAATTACTCGGTAAACATATTCTAAATCCCCTGGAAAGAGAAGGAACGACCCACCTGGCTAACTATTCCTTCCCTATCCAGCTGGTGTACCAGTTGTCGTTTCTTCCCCAGCCTGCGTCTCAGATCCCACTTCACCGACTGTACCCCTCGGAAATCCCACTTCTCATACTTATTGCCCTCGACCACGACGCCACCATCAAACGTAATTTCGGCAGATTTCAGTCCAAAGGGGGCACTAAAATGGTAGGAATGCTCTAAGTCCTCAACATCACCAGGGTACCCGGTAGCTGACGGTGCAGTCAGAACCCTTGTATTCTCACATCTAATAATTAATTTGCCTATCAAACTCCCTTAATGCGCCTTCAGGCAGCCTAAAAGCTCTATTGATCCCTCTGCAACCATTGGTGCGGATAGTATACCCGTGTGGAAGTACCTAGTATTGGTCATCTATGTCCAGATCTAATTAGATTGTGCTTCTTTAGATGGTGTAAGAGGGGCCATATTGGCAAAGTACTAGTAGACTTACCTGGGGCTTTGGTGGCAGTGATAGTAGAGCAAACGAACAGTCGCACAGAACCCCCGAGTTCGGCTCTGTCCGAACAAGGGATATGCGAGAATTCCCCAGTGAGCCGCCAGTATTCCGAGGATATGTTGACAAGTGCATTGCGGGCACGATGATATGCTGGGAAGCCGATCGCAGCCCCGGTGACTGGGGCGATAAATTGGACTCGGCCAGGAAACATCTGGCGCGGCTGGCGAAAGAACTGAGCATTAAAGTGGGCAACGATGCTCTGAGCGAGTTGATTGGGCAACTTCCGGGGTTCAGTGAGTATGCGGATATGGTCTTCTGGATCGAGAACATCGCCATTGTCATCCAGGGTCTCCTCAACCTGTTCACCAACCATGATGACAAAGTGAAGGAGAACAACTACGGCTTCTCAAGGGAGTCGCTGAGCTGGTGGAGCGATCGTGACGACGGGTACATTGGATTTAGTTTTGACGGTGGAAGTCAAGGCGACCATGGTGTTTCCGTCCGACCCTATGTTGGCATGTGGCCCAAGGGTTCGACTGTTAAAGGTCAGGAACCTTTTGCTGATCCTAGATTAACTGGTTGAGGAATTTTGCAGCAGTCTCTGCATCAAGAACCTATAGTGGCAGAACAAAAAATACCTTGTCTTTGATTAAAACATTATACTGCACTTTGAGATATAGATAGAGCAACATATTGGTCCTACTTCTTGTATAAGAGATTATAATCCAACATCTTTTTTGGTGGAATGGCACGCACAACTCTACCTTTAAGCTTATAAGGCTAGCTGTGAGTGGAACAACCTAGGATGTAAATCTAGGAGTGTAAAGCAGTTATTATTAGCTGTGCAGAATTCTATGGATTCAAACAACTATACATATAGTTACTGGCTTTATGCCCAGCCCATGTGTAGATTATCTCCCGCTGATATCAGATAAAGGGCAAATCGGTCGGCCTGTTTCGCACCCTGAAAGTTGGTAATCAGTCTGGGTGCGATGTACAAGTTGTTCTTGTTAATGAATATATAGATGATACTGTAGAAGAAAAGAAGACTACTGCCAACATGGCGCTGGCGTACCCGCCAAAACTGCCCTACAGGGCCCTACTCTATTCTAGATCGCGGTCTAAACCCCCTCCCCAACAACTGAGTCCTGAACTCAAGCAGGTAGGAATTCACATATACAAGCCCATGGCTCGCACTCGTGTTCATGTTGTGCTCGTTCTAGCTTACCAATAAGCTGATTAGGATGCTGGCAAAGGGTTTGCTTTCTCCTGCCTTGCTCCCATCCACTGTCTCTACCTTGAGTCCGCCAACTATGTTTGGTAAGATGCGGGCTTTTCGCGCGCAGTACAGAGCACGAGTGTAACCCTGGCAATCCGCAGCGCGCTATCCAGGCTCAAGTGCCTCTGCCAGGCAGTGGAGCTATATGCATTTAATTTGAGCACATACCCAGAGCGTGTGATGAAACAACTGGTCATACACTTGCCTTACCATAAGGCTGAATGTAACATTTCATGGATCCACAGGATAGAACACAGCACTCAGGGTTTTAATAATTTTATTCTGGCTCCACGAGTTCTCATTGTTGACTAAGGACTTCAAGATGGTTGACGTCACGACTGTTTTCGAGACGACAAGATCAACAATATGGATATCATGGCTTTCCTAGAAGGTACGAATAATTGTGACTTTCAGCGAGTGGTCAAAGCTCAAGGCACTCTCAGACCGCCTCCTGATGGATCGGCAATTTCCTGGGAAATCGACCCGATCAGTGCGGAATCTGCTCTCACCCACACACACATAACCAAGGCTTAAATTCCTCGGCGTCGATAGCATCGCGCGATGCTGGAAATATTATGGAAGGCCTCTCCCTGGCGTTAGCTACTCATCTGTATGTCCTGTGTCAGGCTTTACTCCAAAAGAGTCATCTGAAACTGAGGAAGCCGGCAACTCAGCGTCGGGGCTGACGACGCGCTGGGAAGTCTTCGCCCACGCAAGAGCAGAATGGGGCTCACTGAAGGAGTCGTCAATGGAGTTCAGATATATATACAATTTTGTATGAAGTACCAAATCGTGGATATCTAGATTCATAGTACATATCAAATATCCGCCTCGCTAGTGGATTGAGCTAGGTTGTATATTATGGATAGCACTTAGGTACAGAACGGTAGTTTGCGTTACACGACCAAGACAATCCAGTCCATACTGATGGGTTGAATTTTTTAAAAGTGGCATGCTTTTATATCCAATTCCCCGGTAATGTTTTTCACCACGCGATTTACTTAGCGGAACGGACGATCTATCTTACAGAACGAACTGTTCGTGACTTGATGGGCAGCCGTGGATTACGCGGATATGCCGGACACTCTGATCTGGTTTGCTTCGATTGGAATACGACGACGCCCTTTGGTGCGTGGGCGAACTCGACGGATGCGAACTGCATAAGCCCTCACCGTGGAGAGGCCGGTTCTCAATACCGCAGATGCATTAACACGCAAGCCACAATGTCACAAGCAGCACGGGACCACTTGCCTCTAGAAATCACCCCCCAAGTTCTTTCCCTCTGCCGCGAGGATCCTCAAGCCGCTTGTGCTCTTTCTATGTCGGGATTCGATACATGGCCGCGGACTTTGGCGAAACTAACCAGACGATTCTATCTTTCACTGTCAGTGTTGCTCTCGTCCACGAGGATGACCTTCGGCTCATTGATCGCCCTTTCATGCTTGGCATGGGAGTCAAGCGACATCAAATCTATTGGAAAAAAGTCTTGGCAGATGATGAGTTTATTCGTCAAATCCCGGATCGCCAGGACATGGTCAGTCGCACCTCCGTGATCATACATCTCAGCCTGCCTCAACAGCCTCGCCTCTATTGCCGTTTCGGACTTGACGGTCGTTCTGGTTTCAATACTGATTTTCTTGTCATCAGCATGCGGCACGATTTTGCAAGCAGCGGTTCCTTTAAGCAATAGCAACAACGCTGTTTATGCCGCCAGGTGCTAAGAGGTGCATGGAAGTCTACCAATAACTATAGCTAACGTGTTTACTTGCTTCCGACAAATAAAGCCACGTGACGCATGTGCAGGCCGTTGTTGCACTTAATTATAGATTACGTCATTTCTTACGTTAACAGAGGGAGAAATCGCTAACTCTTTTACGATGATGAGATTTTTCGATACCACAATAATCAGCTCTTCTTGCATCTTCATCATACTGCAAATTTTGCAAGAGACTTTCCCTTTGCCATGGCGTCTATGGATTTAGAGCAGTCATTTTTGCAATATCCGACTGAAACGGGCTCGCTCAATAGGCCAGAGCACACCGGTGGAACTGAGACGAATGTCTTCGACGAAAGCCCGCCAAATGGAGGTTACGGCTGGGTTTGAATAGTGCCTGGGGTGTCATCCTAGCTCACTTTCTTTCTCATACCACTTTTCATATCGCCTCCCGAATCGAGTTTGCATTCATTGGAGGCTTGTCCATATCTCAGGCACTCCTTATCGGGCCAATTGTCAACAAGACGCAGAAAGCGCTTGGTACCACCGTCACCCTTCTAGTGGGAACAACACTCGTTTTCGCAGCTTTGTACGGAGCATCTTACGCCAGCGAAATGTGGCATTTGTTTTTATCTCAAGGCATTTGCTTTGGCATCGGGATGGGTTTTCTTTACATACCGGCAATGTCTGTGCTACCACCGTGGTTTACAACCCATAGAAGTCTCTCGGTGGGGATCGCAGGATCCGGAGCTGGTGTTGGCGGCATAGCGTACAACCTTGTCACGGGCCATGTGCTTGTTACACACGGAGTGCGAAAGGCATATACAGTCCTCGCGTTTTGCACATTATGCGCAAATCTTGTCTCATCTCTGCTTCTCAAAACGCGGGACACGGGCCAGCAGAGCAGACAAAAGCGGGCCTTCGGCTTTCACGATTTTAAGCGCCCCGAAGTGCTTTTGTGGTGTTTTGGGGTATCACAATGGAATTCGGGTATATTGCTTTAATATACTCGCTACCCAATCATGCTTCGTCAATTGGCTTGACTACCAAACAGGGATCTATTACCGCAGCAATCCTCAACCTTGGATTGACGGTTAGACGTCCCTCTGTCGGCTACGTCGGTGATAAGTTCGGCAGAATTATGATGCCTGCCATATTAACAGCCTTTTGTGGCATTGTCTGTCTGATTATTTGGATTCCTGCTCAATCGTACCCGGTGCTACTTTTATTTACTCTGCTGTCTGGGATGGTCTGTGGCACTTTTTGGGGAACAGTAACCCCTGTGCTGGCAGAAGTCGTTGGCCTGGGCCGCATGTCATCCTCTTTCAGCCTCATTTGCTTGACCTTAGTTGCTCCTACGACAGTCGCCGAGCCTATTGCTCTCAGTCTCGTGAGAGGGTCTGGTTATCTTCACACTCAAGCTTACGTAGGTTGTATGTTCTTTCTAGGGTCTTTCACATTGTGGATCCTTCGTTGTTGGAAACTTTTCGACATTGAAAGCAGGGAATTGAACGAACGGCAAGGGCTCGACACGAATAGATCCTCTCAATTATTGGTTTCTTTCATTGGGTGAATCCTCGAAAGTTGTTCAGGAAGGGACGAATTTAACTAATCTCGATACGGACAAATTCTCTTTATTTTTCCAAAACGCACTGTTGTTTTACAAACTGGTCAGAGTGGATAAGTTCCGGTGAATGTGAGCTGAGCACAACTTGGGAGGACGCATCCCTACCCTGGTATATTAGATTGATATGCATCGCTTCGTCCTATGGTACATAGCCTACGGCTGACACCAATGAGTGCTTTTAAGACAATAGAAGAAGTTTTCATGACCCCAATGTGTCAAAGCATATTCTAGGCGATCGTGATGAATGTCTACCGGGCGCGGTATCCCCGCAGGTCCTTTATTTGATGTAGCTATTCAAGTCTCCTTCCTAAAAGCAATCAAGCTGTAGTGGATGTCTATGAGGCTGAAGGATTGCGCCCAGCTTTCATTCCATTACGAGTCTTCTTTGTTCACACTCCGTTTTAGAGTGCTCGAATAGTTTTGAGCATGGGCCTAGATAGCTGTATTCACACCCCCCCCCGGTCAGAGACTGTTTTTTGATCTCTGCGATTCTTAAGGCTGCCAAGGCGAAAAAAGAGGTGATTGTCTCTGGGGGATCGTTCAACACCCCGCAGATACTCAAGCTTAGTGGCGTTGGTCCCCGTGAAGAGCTGGAAGATCTCGGCATCCCCGTCGTGGTAGATCTGCCTGCAGTCGTGAGTCATCCTTCATTGGCAAGCAAAAACCAGGTTTACTAACCCTTCTGTCAGGGCAATTTTATGCAGGACAACGATGAAGTACCGGCACACATTGAAGCCGAGGAGCAATGGGTCAGAAATGCCAGCAACCCGTGCAACCTGAGGTTCGACGAAACAGACCCATGCTTCGTGCTTTAGCAGACGACCCGAACTGGTCCTTACGCTCAGCGTGGCGGATTTTTCACTTTGAGCTGGAAGAGCAGTGCCAGTTGGGACGAGGATGCAGACCTTATCTACCTGAGTTCCGCGGGTGTCGGTGGCATGGGTGGCTTCTATCCCGGTTACTCGAACAGGTCCCTTGCCCCGCGCGAATGGAACACGCCTCTGGTCAAAATGCAGACCAGCAACGCGGCGGGGACCGTGAAACTCCGCTCCAGGGATCCCAGAGAGGCACCGGAGATAAACTTCAACTACTTCTCGCAGAATGTAGAGCGGGATCTGCAGGCTTTGGTTGAGTTGAGGGAGTCGAGTTCTTGTTCAGTGTCTTTGACGAGGTTGGCATTCCGTACAGAGTGTTCGCCCCAACCCCAAGGTCGACATGAGACAGGACATTTTGGACAAAGCACACAGTCATCATGCTACTTCCAGCTGCCGCATGGATATTGCCTGTCAAAAGGACTATTGCGTTGACTCTAAGTTTCGAGTGAATGGCGTTGACAGCCTGCGTGTGGTTGACGCTTCTGTCCTGCCAAGGGTCCCAGGCGCGATGCCCAACGGGCCGATCTTTACCATCTCCCACAAGGCGTATGAGGCTATACTGCAAGGCACTTGAATTGGACGCTAACCGTGTCATCGTATACTAAATATATTATTTTTTTCTTAAATTACTAAACCCTGTAGTATCTTCTTAATAGTATAGTTTAACTAATACTATACTTCTTTATAACCTAAGTATAATTAATTAAATTATCTATTAAAGTAAAATTATTAAAGTAGTAGTCAAAAACTATAAATAAGTGTTAGTGTGAGTGGAAAGCAGGCAGCAGGGCAGGGTGATTGTCTAATTTGACCATGAAAAAGACCTTTGTCAATTTGCCCGAGTTCTTTGTCAGGGCCCAGCCAAAAGACAGGGCTACATTCCAGCGAGGTATGGCACGTGATACAGGGTCGTCAGAACATTGGTCCCAATATGTTACCCCCTCTCATAGATGCTTAGCTTCTTTAGCAGCAGACGTAGGACGGGGTTCGCTTCCTTTGTCGCTTCCTCAACACGGTTGATCTCAGCTACAAGCTCCGCCTCTAATTGCTCGAGGTACCGGTGACAATGGTCGAAGGTGCCACTGGTGCGCAGATACTCAACCACGAACTCCTTGATCTCAGGAGTCAGCGGCGCTAACCCGGTGGTGATGGAGCTCCGTTGCTGCCGAAATACGCCGTTAATAAACTTCCGGAAGCCCTCATTATGTGCGACGCAATGCACAATCGGATACGAGAATTTGCCCTCGTCAAGGTCCTCATATGCCCCCTTTTGCTCTGTATAGGCACCAGAACACAGATTCATGTAGTCGTCGCGGATTTGGAAAAATCGCCCAAACAAGAAGGTGAGATGATCCAGAGCAGGCAGCAACGACGACGCCTGGTGCTCCGCCGTCTCGGCCTCCACCAGTCTCAACAGGAGACGGAACATGCAGCCCGTTTTATTATCCACCATGTTCAGATAGTCGTCCATGCTCGGACACTGGAGGTTGTATTTCCAGTAAAGGTCCCAACTCTGCCCGAGGTAGAGATTTTCCAGCTCTCCGAGCAGAATCTTCGTTGCGTCTGGGCTTCGGAAGTTGCGGGTAGCATTTACCGCCTGCACGAACATAAAGTTCGCGCTGTTGATTGCTTGCGAATGCCCGAAAATCGCATGCGTGGACGGCTTGCCGCGACGTTTTGGAGAACCGTCTTCAATATCATCTAAGATCAAGGAGGCATTGTGCAGAAGGTCGACCAGCTCCCCGACCCTTTTGAGTGCCGGCTCATCAGCCTTCAGCCAGTAATTAAAAGCCTCCAACAGTCGGAAACGGACGCCCTTTGATGGCATTGAGCAGATGTACTGGATTGGCGCTTGCAGAGCCGACTCGGATGGTTTATACCAGGACGGCACCGAATTAGCAGCCTATTCAGGGAAATTAGTTCAACTCAAGGGCGAGTAAAAATCGGTCAGAATGCAGATTTGGACATACCTCGGGGGTAGAGCTGTGCTCTCCCTGACTATGGCTCAGCAGGCTCGCTCTGTTCTCTTCCGACTCCTTGAGCCGTGTATCGCGATGTGCAACTGCATGGAGCAGAACGGTTGATGCATTTTGCACGCCGTCTGCCTTTTGTAGTTTGTATCGACTCGAACTCTCATCTGATGATATGGCGGCTCGTTTATTCCGCAATCTAATCTGATGTTCATCCGGCTTTGGAGATGTGTCTGGCTCCGGCTCCCCATTGGTGCCAAAGCTACTGTACCCTGTCGACGGACTTTGAGAGCTGGTGCTAGGCCGACTGCGACGGCTATCCGTGCCAGAACTATCATTCGGAGAGCTTGGTTGTTCACCAAAAGTAGTGCCATCTTCCACCGAAGTGCCCACTGACTTATGACCCGCATAATCCGTCCCATCTGTGCCTTGCGAGGCATGATGCCGCGGGGCACTGCTCGCCCAGTAATGGGTTCCGGCGACGATGGCGCCAACCACCTCAACCCATTTCTTGAGGTAGGGGGGAGCGGATGCGTGTTGTACCAGAAATATCTCCTTCCGCTTCATGTATTCCTGTTCCAGGTCAATAAGCAGGCGGCGTGCTTCCGCTTTGGCCTCATCCGTGGATATGTTTCGTGTCTGGCGAATCACCTCAACGACGTTGTTGATCCGGCTTCCGTTGACGTGGGCCTCCCGGCTCTCGCGGTCAAAGCTCCAGTAGTCATTGGTCCAGACAACAGCTTTGTCGATGGGTTCCATCACTCCCTCGACAAGCTTCTTGTCTTCGTCCGAGAGCCTGATGTCCATTGCAAATTCTGTCATCGCCCAGAATGCTCTAAAGAGAGACATCGACCGGTTAGAAAACGTCAAGTTCAACCCTCCATCGGATGAAACTTAGAATTAACGTACCTGATCCCAAAGTCATCTCTTCTATACGCTTGATATTGTTCCAGCGACGTGAATTGAGTCACCGTCTCCTTTCCAGCAACCGCCAGCCACCCCTTGTTATACATGTCAAACATGTACATGCCCAGATCGCGGTTGATATCGATAGCTTCCAACAGTATTTGCGATACGAGCTTCTTCAGCCCGCGAGCCCTAGTTCCAGGATGCAATTGCGCTGGCTTGCAGGGGTCAAACAGCCGCCCGAAATCACGATGTTCCTCGATTGCCGTAGTCATTTCCATGGCTTCATAACCATCTACGTCAATCAGTCAGGTTCACGTTCCATGAGACGCTTTCTAACATCTCATTTTTGATTCTCACTCACCGTCATGCAGCATTCCGAGATCCGTCAGGTAAGTCAGGATGGCGAGTCTTTCCGGTGGTGCCTCGGGATAGGCAAAGGCGCCCAGGTTGCCGAGCTCACTGAAGGATATCAAGGCCCTCTCGGCTAAGCCATCGTGAAGAGAATCATCCCAGTCCCGCAGGGCTCTTTTTGTAGCTGCGTTAGCGACATCATTTCGCTTATTGATGCGCACTGGTAGAGTGGTGAACGAAGCCGTGTTTCTGATAGCCTCGGTGGTTATCGGTCGAGAGTGGACCCAGATCTCATCCATTGCCTCTCCGCGTAGATAGTATGGCTTGAATAGAGGTAAGTTGGATTGATGTAAATATGCGAGCTAAGAAAGCTCATCTGTGGATTATTGATTGAGAGTTTCAGATAGCGATATCTCTGCAGGCTATACCAGCCTGTGATGGAACAATTTCCTGTGCTTATATATATCCAGAGGCCCAACATCTTCCTTTATGTCGCAGTGTACCGGACATACTACGGTGAGCTTTGCGCTTCCAGCAAAAGTCTACCAAGCAGGACTTCCACGAAGCAACCCCCTAATGATGATTAAGTTATGATGTATACATCACGCTGAAAGTCTAGCTACGTGCTATACTGGAGACCAAAGCATGTTTTTTGATCTTCAGGGTCCCGATTTTGGCCATGTAACGGCCGGATCTGTCTACCTGTTTGGTCACGGAATAAACATCCAGGGAATGCATATGACGTTTTTGATTCAATGTCACACCAAGCCTCCTTCCGTTTGCATCTTTGGGGCCGCGGACATTGGAAGTAGCAAGGATCTTGGAAACTTGCATGAGCCGACCTGCTGGGTAACATTCCGATCGATCGACGATTGGCTGACGTTCCATGGTAAGAGAGCTGGAATGATGGAATACAGGTTGACCTGCATTTCCACATTCCCCCCGCGCCCCTTGCCTAGAGTCATCCAACCTCAGCTGAATATAACTTCCGGTAGACATAAGAGGTTGTGCAGCTAAAAAGACCTGTCTGTGTTGCTCTAATGGGCCTAGTATAACAGGCATGAGAAAACTAGTGTAACCCTAACATCATGCAGTTACTTCGAGGAAACCCGCTTCGTTTTTTTGCTCTTCTTGTGTCTGGAAGCTTAAGTAAAGTTTACGTAAATTGACTTGAGGTATCATTGATATATTTTGAGTGCGAGTACTCTCATCAAGCATACCGGAGACATGAGCTTCTAGGCGGCTCCAAATGCTCCTCTGCAAATGAAACCCCGACGGCTATGATAGTGTAACTGCAGCCAGTAAGAGGGATGCAGAGATCCAAGAACCACGATTTGCAACGCAGTATCTGATTGTGCCTCATCCATTGATTACACTCTCATTGTTACAATATGCTGTCCAGGCCGCGTGTACACCATTCGGTGATTTCAACTATAAAACCAGTCGTAGAACGCGGACTAGATCAGTCCAACCACGACCAACAAGCAAAGACCGCCATGATGGAGATACCGATCTCACCAAGCATTCTACTTGAAGGTGTGGCTTCCCATTCACGAGACAGTATATTCAAGCTAAGTATCATTCTCAAATGCAGAGCTCTCCAAAATCTCTCACAAGAGCAGCGGACTGCCTCTCCTGCTGGCAACGCTGCTGGTAATTTTTCTTAGTATCGTGCAGATTTACTCCAGGCGAGACCGTTACAATCTCAAGAAAATACCGACCATTCACCGATCACGTATTTCCGACGCCCGCAGGTCCGGCACATGGTGGAAGCTTTTCCTTCCCGAGCTGACTCCGTACCTAAATCAAGGATATTATAAGGTACAGCCCTTTGGCTTTTGATTTTTTTTTTTTTTCGCCCTTTTCTTTCTTTTTCTTCTCATATGCAAGAGAGCTGCTGACAGCGCAAAGTACAGTAAAAATGGGAAACCGTTCAGGATCTGGATAGCTGGATTCCAGACCTATGCATATGTTTTACCCATTAAGTATATGCCGCGGATCAAAAACACGAACCCGTCGGATATAAGCTTTGAGGCAGCAATGAATAAAGTAAGGCCTAGTCTTCTAGGCAAGATGACGAGATATTCATACTTTCTTTTTACAGTACATATCTTCGCGTTTTGGCACGGGTACTATCAATAAACTCGTCATCCAAATTGGCTCAAAGCTGCTAAATGGAAAGCTAAGTGAGGAAAGCCTAAATCTACTGCACCGACGTGACGATGCTAATTGACATTGATAGGCACGCTCAAACCTATCATCCAGGACCGATCCAGGACGGCACTAGCACGGGAAATCGGCAACCCCCCCGAGTGGAAGAGAGTTAAAGCAAAGCAGATAGCGACAGAGGTTGTAAAGGCTGTGTCATCCCGAGTGGTCTTTGGTGAGGCTTTAGCTAATAATGCAGCCTTTGTGGACGCCATGCATGACTATACATCCAAGGTGGTCCCGTACGCGTTTGCTCTTCGCTTCTTCAACGTGGGCGCGCTGAGGGATATTATCCTGTATCTTGTTCATTGGAGACATCGCCGGGAGCTCGACATTGCCACGCGGTTCGTGACTGACATGATTGCTGAAAGACGGCAGGCGCAGTCCCCAGCTGTTGCAGAAGATGAGAAGCCATTTGACTGCATTCAATGGGCATTAGAGCAGCCTGTTCCCGAAGACGAGAAAACACCAGAGATTATCGCTCGGCGGCTCCTGACGGTGTCTGCTGGGGCTGTGGACTCGATAGTCACAGCCTTGCTGCACTTGTTGTATGATATATCCTTACACAGGGAGTGCGTCGCGGACCTGCGAGAAGAGATTAGTCGGTGCCTTGATGAAGAAGACGGTGCCTGGAGCCAGACTTCAATGGCAAAGATGAAGAAACTTGACTCATTCTTGCAAGAGTGTTTCAGAGTTAATGCGATGCCGTCGGCGCGTAAGTGACTCCAGCATACAAGCTCATTGACTAAGATTAGGAACTGACTGGGATTACAAGTAACGGGGTGGCGCCTCGTGTCCTGTGAGAGTATCTCCTTGGACGAAACCCTTGCTTTGCCAAAGGATACTCTCTTTACATTTCCTACAAAGAATTTCCTCCATGATCTAGATACATTTCCCAACGCGGATAAATTCGACTACCTGAGATTCTATAACATGACTGAGGAAAGGGACAAAACTGAGACATCATCAAGCTTGAGTAAGTGGCTCAATCGCACTCTCCTTTCGAGTATACTAAACAAGAGGCACAGGCCAACTTCGGACAGAATTACTTGCGTAAGGCTGATTCTTCCCACCTATCCGTCCACGTCCTTAACTGTCTCTGATTATATCACGTTGCATAGATTCGGCTATGGACGGCAAGCATGCCCCGGAAAATACTACGCGGTTAGTGTCTGTAAGACTGTTCTGGGGCAGATCATCCTCAGTTACGACATACGAATTCCTGGTGGAAAGAAAACAAGACCGGCAACCGTTGACTTTGACCCGCTTTTGGTTCCGGATCCGTCAGGTGAACTAGAGTTCAAAGCTGTGGTTTAGCTCGGTTTATCTGTAGTTGAACACCTAGCAGTTGGTTTTCCATTCAACATGGGGATGTGTGACTCTTAGGGGTATCCTAAACAAATAATTTATTAACGCCCGGCGGCTGAGCCGAAAGGGCAACTATCCCTAAGCTACTAGTACATTTCCTATTAGGTGCCATGTCTCCTTCTAGCCTGTATAATATCACTTTTAGCATATGTCATGCCGTCTATCAGGATTGTAGGAGATTCTCGTGGGTTAGTAGTTTTATTAGTAGGCTGGCTTAAAGGTGCTTCTCTAAGTGTTTAACATCCTATCTTTAGTAGTTGAAGCGCGTCTACCATGTCTGGCACGAGGTGGTTGGTGTGAGTTAGTTTGGGAAGGGTGGGTGATTTATATTTAATAATATAGTTAAGCAATGTTAAGTTGGCCAGTGGCAATTGCAAACCATATTAACACTTGTACTACTTCTAAGTTTAGAGTTTAGTCTTAATTATCTAAGGGCGATTTTCCGCCCAGGAAGAAGGATATGTTGCCCCGGTGGGTATTGGTGCATTGCAGCATTTCTGTCTGATGTGTCGTCCATCTCTGACATTAAAAGAGAAAGTGCTCTATTGTCTCTCTTGCTTGTCCACATTCACAAACCGACCACCATAGACTTGAGAGACCAAGACACAAAGAGAACTATTCAATGAGAATAAATGACTTGTACCGCAGCCAAAATGGCCGCTAGGGAGTGCACTGCGAGGTTCCGTCAATCGTCGCAAACCTTAACTAGAGTGACGATAGCCTCTCGTGTAGATATTACACCGGGCTTCGAAACAAGATTAAGAATGCCCTTGCTATTATTCATGATTTACCTGATAACGTGGACTCACGGATTGATACCGCGCCATGGGAGGGAAATCGACGATTCAGCCGCCAAGAAGGTCGGGAGCAGCGCATAAAACAGTGATATGACCACTAGGAAGATGAATACAGGGGACTGCATTCGGAGGCTGCCTTCGTAAGATAGTTGAATTGAAATATTAGCTGCTCCCTTGAGGGAGATTTGATAGCGAGCACAACTGAATATCAATGCGACAATATCAAATAATATACCAGCCCCTCAACTTTTATGTCGCCAAAGAATGTCCTACTAGTTTACATAATATCAGCTTTGGTACTCCATATACCCAACAGCTCTAGATGTCATTTGAAATCATCTTGAACATGAGCTAAGATGCGGTAATTGGCATAGCCCAGCCCAGACGCAGCATCGCGATCCCAGACGAACTCCCCCAGATTTGCGGACACAAGCTTAAAGCGGTGTACCACCAAGGCAGTTGTGAGTCTCAAAGTCTGTAAAGCGAGCTCCTTTCCAATGCACAACCGCGGTCCTAAGCCAAACGGCTTGAAGGCTTCATGCGCATCATTGGTGTAGGGACTCCCCTCGTTCCGCTGGAACCATCTCTCCGGACGGTACTCGTCGGCGGCATGCCAATATCTATCGTTCCTCTGCAATGTGAATACGTCCGCATAGACTTCCGTTCCGGCCGGAACGTAGAAACCTTCCATCTCCACCCCAGGGCATCGACGACACGCAACCTTTCCTGGGAGCGGGGGCGCGAGACGTAGCGACTCATTTATACAGCCATTGAGATAGTCCAGGGATAGGAGTTTCGCGGCGGTGATATCTTCGACATTGGTGAAGTGGCTGTGAAGTTCCCTTCGAAGGGCTTGCAGAATCTCTGGGTTGGCTAGAAGATGATGGAAGATCGCCGAGAGGGCTGTCTCACTTGTTTTATTCCCGGCAAGGCTGTTAAAATATTATTAACTTGATCCTGTGATCTAGAACCCTTGTTTCGCTTGATGATACTTACACCAAAAGAGTGGCGTTGCTGTGTAACTCGTCATAACTCAAGTCTAGGTTTGGCTTGCCACGCTCATTCTCGCCGCCCATGATCAACGTGAGAAAGTCAGATCGCCCGTCTTGTCGGTCAATATAGCTAGCAGATAACGGAGGGTGAGCTGAGCTGTAGTGCTAAGTGAAAGAGGACGGCGAGGGTCTTACTTCCTTAATGTGGTACCAGGCAGGATACTTCGCAACGTAGCCTGGGGCGCTAAACGGCCAGCCAGTTTCATCACTGCCTCAACATGCGGAATAACATGATTTAGGCCTTCTAGTAAGAAAAACGTTCTTTGCCACAATTCTACCACCAATGATAACGTTTCTGATATGGTTAACAAGCGGAGGTCACACTGGTTAAGACCATATCGCGTCGAACAGGGAGGGACCTACTGCGCCTTTCCGGAACAAGAGGTTCTCCAAATGATAAATCACCTATCATTTCCCACGCAAGCACGCTGAAAGCTTCAGTCAGATCCACGGGGCCCTTTGTCTGGGCGATCCCCTCTAGAGCTCGGTCGATGTGCAGGCGCATCAGGCCTTCCTGCTTGAACACAGCATTCAGGGTAAACGCAGAGTGCAGGCGTTTTCTTAAAGCCCTGTGCTCCGTATGGTTCGCGATTGTGCCAAGGTTGGGTGTTTTGGTAATCATAGAGAATAGAAGATGCATCGTACCGGCTTTTGAAAAATAGGCATCGGAACCCGTAGAAGCTGGCTTGGAATTGTAGATCATTCTGTGAGATTCGATTGACGAAAAGGACAGCTGATTAGGGCCGACTCTAACCACAGGGCCTATAATCTCCCATAAAGCATGTCATTAATCGAGCAAATAATTGCAAATAGTGGGCATGCTTGTGCTGACCATAATGTTGATGTAGTTTTTGCAATTCTGGATTCCATTTTCGGCGGAATAATGAAGCCATCGACCAGAACTAGAGAACCGCAATTAAGGGTTAGCTAGCGTAGGTCGGCAGGACTGTACATAAACCCACAGGAAAGAACGTTCCAGTCCAAGGCCCAGGGACTTTGGCAAGTGGATGGCACAGGCAATAATACGTCAATGTCCAGGCTGGGATTGCCATGGCCTTAAGAGGTTAGAAACGGTTTGTGGTCGCGAGCCCAAATCACCGCGACACCTACCAGTGCTGTAATTGCAGCATAAGTGTAATCAGTATAAAGACTTAACATCGCAAATAGTGTACGGCAGGAGCCAAAATGGTGAGAAGTGAATCGATCGACGGTCCACTCACTATTGGAACTTAAGCAGTATATATGCAGGGACGCATGTTACGTCTTTGGCTGGGGGGTTAGGTCTTGACGTCATCGACCTCGAGTCAATATTGATAACCGCGAAGCACTTTTATTGATTGCAGAGGCATGGGATTTTTAGATGTGAGGTATGTTTTAACTGCTTTCGGCAATGGATTTTATTCGGGCTGAGGTATCTTGGAAAGCGCTACGGAAATTGTCCGGCCGAAGGCATTTGAAGCCAGTTCCGAGGTTGACCGTACCTAGCAACGGATCGGCTACGGGGGACTGTTCAGACAAAAGGATAAAAACATTTTTTATAGTAAGCCTGCTGTACACCACCTAGCTAACCACTCTCCTTATTTTATTTAAGGCCTTTATAGCTTATAGTAATCCTTCTTCTTTATATAATTATTTAAAATACCTTGGCTATTAATTAATCTAGAGCTATACTAGGAGGAGATCTCCTATTTTTATTATATAAATATCTCCTGCCCTAATATTACTTGGATACTTTATAATTAGTATAGTATCTAGGTTAGTAATACTATAATTAAGCTCCACCTTCAAATATAGGGTGTTTAAAAAGTAAATTATATAGTAGTTAGCATGCTTTAATAGTTCCTTAATATATTAGATATTATATAGCAACAGCCATGCTTTATATAATCTAATTAGGGTACTAAGATAATTCTTCTTGCTAAAGCTTAGTATAAACTATAACAGACTCTTTACCCTAAAATATATATTAGAGACTACTATTTATATAATAACTAACTTTATATATAGGAATACTTCCATAGCCTTTAAAAAGAAGGTAATATTTTATTTAATAACCTTGTAGATTAGATTACTTTATATATAATTTATATACCTATCCTCTAAGCTTAGATTAGATCCTTTATATATATATAAAACTAGCACTTAATTTAAAAGTAGCTAAATTACCCTTATCTTATACTTAGAAAGCTATATATAAACTATAACTTTCTAGTAACTAGTATTAAGAACTAGGGAATTTAGTTTAATATAGACTTATTTAGATGGTTATAAGATAATATATAAGACTAGGATATTAATAAATATCTACCTTTAGAAATATATTCTTAGACTTAAAACCAGCTATTATAGCTATTATATAATCCCTAATAACCACTATTTATTACTAGTAATCATGTCCTTATACTATTTTATATAATATATCTTAAGCTTTGCTTAAGGATTTAAACTTATATTTAAGCTAGATCCTAGCTAGTTCTTTAACTTTCTTAACCTCTAATTAGGGATTTTAACTAGGATTTATAGTAGAATAAAATAGAAGATCTTAAGCTTATATAAGAGGTTAAGATAGAGTATAACTAAGCTAAAGTAAAGGAGCTAAAAAATTAATATATAAAAACTCTAGTTTTTTTTTACTATTACTTATTTATATATATGTTATATATATCTTGCCTACCCTAGCTAAAAAAATAAAAAAATAAAAACTCCTTTATATTATAGTTTATATAGTAGGGAAACCTATCCTAAAGGGGGCTAAAGGTTTTAATTTTCTTTTTTTTCTTTTTTTATCTCCTTTATTAAGCCCTTAAAAGGCTAGCCAGGTTTTTACTACACCTTTAAGGCACTTTAATAACCTTAGTATAGTATTTAAGTAGTATTGCTAGGACTTAATTTATTATATAAAAACCAAGTAGATTAGTAAGTTAAGTAAGGTACTTATATATTTTTAGGTTATTAAGTAGAAGTAGCTTAATAGGATACTATAGCCTATATTTATAAATCCTTTAAGTAATAAAACTTACCCTATTTCTATTCTACTTAATACTAATATTAATATATAAAGAGTTACTTTACCTATATCCCTCTTATAATAGTCTCCTTTTATAAGAACTTTATTAAGCTCTTCTTTTTAAAGAAATATTAATTATATAAAGTATAAGAAATAGATACCTTATATTTTACTATAAAGGTAAAAGGGCTATACCTAATCTATCTTCTAGACTTATATAACCTACTATAATTTACTAATAATATTCTCTAGCACTTTAACTTAAAAAAATATAAGTAATTATTTTTTAAACCCTTCTTTTAAACTTACTAAAAAAGAAAATAAAGCCTAAAAAGTAAAAATCATCTATTATATAAGCTTTAAGTTAAATAATATTTATTTAAGCACCTAAGGTTAAGTAGGAACCTAAGGTTAAGTAGTAAACTAGCCCTATATAAAGTATCTTCTAGAAATATTCTTTTTTTATTATACTAAAAGAGGCTATTACTAAGGCTTTAAATAAGGTTATTAATAGCATGTATCTAGTTAAGATAAAGCTAGGTTATATAATAATAATTCCTAGCTTTAAAGATAAGAAGGTTATTAATATAAACCTTTAGGAGCTATTAAATATATTATTAATTCCTAAAAAAGAGGATAGGGTGGTATATTATATAAGAAGGCGCCATATCCTTTAATAGAAAGATATTAACTATTTTATAAAGTTTAGGATCCTAATTTTAGCTAAATATAAAGGTTTAGCCTAGTAGAGCTTGTTTAGAGAGCTTTAATGCTTGGTTATTAGGGGATTAATGGCTTATATAAAGGGCTTTAATAGTTGGTTATTATAAGCTTTAACGCTTAACAATTAGTGGTTAGTTATTAGTTATTAGTTATTAGTTATTAGTTATTAGTTATTAGTTATTAGTTATTAGTTATTAGTTATTAGTTATTAGTTATTAGTTATTAG
>MU628321.1:0-22550 GCA_025688815.1 Aspergillus carlsbadensis
TAATAAGGATCTGCAACAGACATTCCAGGCGTTCTAAAGGAATGGGGTGGGTTATTTATCCAAGGGGCAGGTGGTTATGTAAGGGGTAGAGGAATGCATTAAGTAGTACGTGGTAAAGATTATTTTCTTGAAACGAAAGCTAAGTCCTAACTTATAAATAACAGCTTCCTCACGCCTGTAAAAGGTAGAATAAAGCACTACAACAGACTTTTACTTTCCCCTCCACCCTGATATATTTTTCAAGCAGAAAAAAAAGCTAAACAGCCCTATATTCTTACACCATGATGTTCAGCGCAAAGACCATCGTTTGGTTTGCCGCCTATGTCGCGGCCATGCCATCTACACCAACTGTGAATGGCAATGGCGTTGGCAATGGGATTGCCAACAAGGGTAATAGTAATGTTCGGTTTCCTGTCCCTGACAATGTGACTGTCAAACAAGCAAGCGACAAGTGTGGAGACCAAGCCCAGCTTTCCTGCTGCAACAAGGCTATTTATGCCGGTGATACCACTGATGTTGACGAGGGTTTGCTTGCTGGAGCTCTAAGCAGTCTCCTTGGCTCTGGTTCTGCTGCAGAAGGATTGGGACTGTTTGATCAGTGCTCTAAGCTGGACATTCCTAGTAAGTTCTCAATGAAGTATTTCAGAGACATCATACTAAACATTAGCAGTTATCGCGGTGAACGATATTTTGAACAAGAAATGCCAGCAGAATATTGCGTGCTGCCAGAACAGTCCATCTGATGCTGTATGTCAACATCTATTCCCTACGAAGCTGCATAACTAACATTCCTTAGTCTGGTGACTTGATTGGTATTGCGCTGCCCTGTATTGCATTTGGAGCTCTTGTGTGAGCTTCGCTTCTGTGAAGGTCAATTCCTTGGCTTCGAAACACCTATTTATAGACTTGTCCTGGAATATGATGGGACAACAAGCTGTCGATGATCATGGAACTGGCCGAGTTAATTCACTCTTGGCTCTATCTCCTACAAACAAACAAAGAATCCATTAATGCCTGGTGGCTAAGCCAAAAGAGCAACCAGCACTAGTCTACTAGTACATTTCCTAAGATGTGCCTTGTCTCCTGAGAGCCCATACCAATTCCTCTTTAGCATACGCCGTCTCATCGGTTCATGTCGCAGCGGATTCTCGTGGGTTAGTTATTTTGTTAGTAGGCTGGCTTGAAGGCGCCCTTCAAGTGTTCAACGTCGTAGCTTCGGCAGCTGAAACGCGTCTACCGTGTCTGCCACGAGGCGGTTGGTGTGAGTTAGGTCAAGATGAGTGGGTGATTTGTGTTCGTCTGTCTGGTTAAACGGCGTCGAGTCGGCCAGTGGCGATTGCGAACCGTATTGACGTCCGTACCGCCTAAGTTTGGAGTCCAGTCTTGACTATCCGAGGGCGATTTCCGGCCGAGGAAGAAGGATAGGTTGCCTCTGTAAGTGTTGGTACAATACAGCATTTTTCTTCGATGTGCCGTCCATCTCTGACATCGAAAGAGAAAGTGTTCCACAGTCTCTCTTGCTAGTACACATGCACATTGATCTGTTGGTGCCACGTTGATTCGGCAGAGATGTCCGTTAAATCTTGCCATGCCCGTCCGGAGTTGGGCCAGCGCGCTCGCTTCTTTCCATTATAATCGATCATACAGTTGCTAGGTGTGTTTGCCTTGGGGGATCACATCTACTCTTCTCAAGGGATTGCACAATTTCTCTGGCAAACCTTTGCTGGTGCCTTGTTGGGATCGTGTGCAGTGGCTCACTCGCCTCTGACACCAGATCCGAAACTCACCATCGGCCAACGTTTTGGGATCGTCTCTCGGAGGTTAAGCTCACCAAGCGCGCACTGGTTGAACTGAATAGACAATTCTCGGATTCCAGTCCTCCCCCCTACCCGCACAGTCCAGGTTCGTACCCACAGGCTTTCTTTGAATGAAGTTGCTCGTCTAAAACACTTCTCACCGGATGAAGCTGCTTGACTGAAACGCCTGTCTCGAATTGAAGCGGGTACCGAATTTTTTTTTAAGTATAAGCTACATCTTCATGTATGATTAATGGATTCTTCATATATCAATTCTTTCCGCGTAAACCAATAGTGGTTGGCTTCAATTTCACAAATTAGGAGCTGAAACAAACTTTCGAACCCTTTTCTGAAAGCCGAGTATTCTAGGCATAATCTGACGACATTTCTTCCTCATCGTTCGTTCGAACTGTACATGGTCTGTTTCTTCAGGTTCCACTGTGGGCAGTGAGTTAAACACTCCAGTTTTCTTGTCCCGCTCGTCCCGCCGTCCAACCATTATCCACCGCCAGCTCAGCCTGAGGTTACTCCCCACAGTCAAACCTATGATAAGAGAATATATTTTAAAGCAACACGCAAGTAAGCTTTGGCTGTGCATTGTCAAAAGCATCCAGATACCCTGTCAATTGAATAACAGCGGCGCATACCACTAGCAAGTGGAAGATCGAATGTGAGCCACATAGGTCAAATTTTCCAGGATATCGACTTTCGGGAAACCTAGTCTTTGGAGAGACATGAGTTAGGGTTAATTTCTCTTATTCATGGAATTAGGACTTACAGCGTAGACTAAAGTCCCGGATAAAAGGCAGCCTGCTTTTGCCAGAGTATAGGGAAAGGCTTTTCTCATCATTTGTGACATGCCAAACACATTAAGTCCATGAATTAATGGTGCAACGCCAGACAAGCCAGTCGCCACGAACATTAATGTTCGGAAGATGCGATACTTTGAGCCCTGGAACTTGGGATGCATTGTCAGGAAGATAGTCAACATCCCAGAAATTCCAACCTGTTGTTTGAGGAAAGAAAAGTGTTAGACTCAAGCACCCAGTCCATATAGAGAAGAACTAACCAAAGACCAGTAGATATTGCGCGGCAAAGGTTTGTACCAAAAGATAATATATATTCCCAAGATCAGGTCGCCCAGAATGAAAACCACAACACCCAGCATATCTAGTCGAAGGCAGAGATGTTCCACGTGTTTGGAGTGGTTTAGCAGGGTGTGATATATTGCTGGGAACGACAAGCATGTGACTGCCGCTAACACAAAGATAGAGAAAGCAATAAAATCAGTGCTAGTAACCCCGGGGTATCTGCTGGCAAGGTACTGCTGGATATGCCACTCGCCAAGTAGGAAGAGAACAGCTGGGATAAGGTGGGAATAAATATTCACTGTCTCGTTGTGCATATACAACCAACTATAGAATGAAGCATGAGCCGAGCCTGAGATAGGCCGGTAGCTATGGAGAATCCACTGGTTGGATTCACGGCGGAACCATTCTGGCATCTGATCAAATGAGAGAAGAACTGGGCGTGTTGCCTTGCGAGCCTTGGATATGGTATTACTAAGAAAGTCCATTTCCCCCGACAGCTGCAGGGGCGGAACTCGAAGACGGGGAGCAGATTCCATTTTACTGGCTGTAGTGCCGGTTAATGATATAATATAAGGTGGCTGGACTTTTAAGAACAAGTGAGAATACAAGATAAAGGAAAAAGGGTTACTCTTGCTTTGTTTCTGGCACAGCTGCCTTTTTATGATTCAGTTCTTGCTAGCCTCTTCTTATGGGTATGGCCCTTTAAATAGCCTGCAGGCTTTCGTTGGCACTGACATCGTTGATTGGCACGCTCTAGCCGCTGCCCTGGCTAATTTTGGACCATTGGTGTGGCGGCTTGCCCAACCACAGCGCGTCTTCCCCGCAGTGAGGCTGTCAACGACTACCGCAAGCAAGTCGGACTCGCTGCGGTACAGCCCCGGCGCTCCGCTTGACGGTCATGACATTTTTGTCCCATGAGGTTCTTGGCTTGACCAACGGCGAAGCGGCGTAACCCTTCCTCATTTTCTCACGGGGTTTAGAGGATTAATGGGAACGTCCTTGCCTCTCTCTCTACGACATACGAAGCTACCAGGGGTCCGCAAGCGAAGAACTTCTTCAATTTTTCAAAACTAAATACGGGAGAAACGAGCCCGAAGGCCGACTGAGGCGCGCCAGCGCGCCGACAACGCCCCGCCTAAAACTTCCCCTAATTCTCAGTCTCCTCCAGGCTTAGAGGTTCCTTGTCCGCCTGATCTCTCAGTTCGTTGAGAATCAAGAGAAGGAGGTGACGTTGGTCGTCACCCGCCGCCGTGCCCGCATTTTCAGCGGCAGTTCGCTCGCCCTTCCTCTTCTCCAAGAGCTTACCGAACGCCTTGCAGGCTTTGACGGCATCATCGCAGGCGCCCAACCCCCTGAGCCTATCGATCTCCGAGTAGGCACCGGCCGCCAGCCGCAAGCAGCCCTTCTTCCGACGCTGACACTCCCCGCACGGCTTCCCCGTACAAACGGGGCCGGGTCCAATTGTGCCGTCTGGGTTCTTGACCCAGATCTCCTTCGCGCAGTGGTAGCACGGGTAGGGCTTTCGCAAGTCAGCGACAGAGCTCCGACAGGCTGCCGAGGGGATTAAAAACTTCCAGGCACCGGCGCAATGCCGGGAGGAGGAGAAGGGGGTGGAGGCGGAGCCGAAGCTCCAGGAGCCTTGTTGACATCGTCAGCTTGCCGCTAGAGAACCGACGGGTTCCCGAACAGAGAAATTCACTTACGGGGACCGGGGCAGCCCGGCGGGTAACAGAATGAATGTCACCCCTCGTCCAATTTCGGTGACTCCTTAAGAGCTCACTGAGAATTCCGCAAAGCACCGGTCGTTTTATATTTGTCGAGTAGCTGCATCAGCCTGTCCCGATCTACTGGTTTCGATAGATAGTCATCCATATCTGCCTCCAAACATTTTTCTCGGTCGCCAAACATTGCATGAGCTGTCAATGCTACGACGGGTGTACGTCGTAAGCCGTGAACTCTCTCATATTCTCGAATCCTAGAAGTAGACTCAAACCCTCCCATAACAGGCATCTGGATATCCATTAGAACAACATCGTAGCGTTGTCTCTTGAATGATTCGAAGGCTTCCTGGCCGTTTTCCGCCACAATTACATTGTCGTTGAATCTCTCCAGCACCTTCACAGCTACTTTCCGATTAATCGCGTTGTCTTCGGCAAGCAGGACAGTCAACGGATGGGTGGAATTATTCGCCATGCGCGTGTGTTGATTGCCAAGCGCTGACAAAATACCATTCCAAAGATCTATCGAGCGACATGGTGTAGTCACACATGATGCTACCCCCAGGTCCAGAGCAGATTTGAGGTCAATCGATACTCTCGGGCAAAGTAGGACAAGTGGAACCAACGGGAAAGCGCCAATAGCTTTCAAGGTGATGGCTAAATTTAAATCGTCGATCAGAATAACATCGTAGCAGCCAGGGCTGCGTGATTGAGGCGAGATGCCAGTAAGCTGCCTTATATCGGTCATGGTACTGGATACAAAACCAAGGTCTGCCAGTATCTTTGGGATAGGTTGATTGCCGCTATGTCCTCTGACTATACAAAGGATACGGCGGCCTTTATGTCGTGCGTCGTGTTCAGGCGTGATGAGCGATGGATCAACGAGCTTTGCGATAAAAGTGAGAGAGAAGGTACTTCCAATTCCCACCGCGGATGTGACAGCAATGTCTCCACCCATCAGATTAGCAATTTTTTTCGAGATGGCAAGACCCAGTCCGGTGCCACCAAATCGCCTAGTAGTCGAGCCATCGGCTTGCTAGAATTTTTCGAAAATAACGTCCAATTTATCGGTAGATATACCAATACCTGTGTCAGAAACTGATATTTCGAAAGCGTATTTGTCGGCATGGATTGTTTTCCCTAGCCCTTTCTTGACTGCAACCCGGATCTCTCCATGCTCAGTGAACTTGATAGCGTTGCCAAGAAGGTTGAGAATCACTTGTCGGAGACGGAAAGCATCCCCGACAACGAAGTCTGGTACATACTCTTCGACTTCATACACCAAGTTGATTAATTTATCGCTTGCTTCGACTGCCAATGTCCTCATTGCGCTGAAGACAGTACTTCCTATGCTGAATGGAACATGTTCGATAACCATGTGATTTGCTTCGATTTTGGAAATATCGAGAACATCGTCTATGATGGTTAATAAACTGTTTCCCAGTGTATGTACAGTGTTGAGCGTTTCTCGAATTGACGGTTGGAGGTCGTGAGCTTCGAGAGCGAGTTGAGTCATTCCGATGATCCCATTCATCGGCGTCCGAATCTCATGGCTCATATTAGCAAGGAATTCCGATTTGCTGCGGTTTGCCAACTCTGCAGCCTCCCTGGCAGTTGTATTCCGTTGAATGCTATCTCTTAGGCTCGAAACCATTTTATTGATTTTCTGTTTCAACTCATCCATTTCACCTGATGCACTGACCGTGATCAACTGACTGAAATCACCACTTGTAGCAGCGTCCGTGATCTCACCAAACGTGCGAACCTGCGATGTCAGGTTCTCCGCCATGATATTGACATCTTCCGTGATTTCTCTCCATAATCCGCGAATTCCCTTCACATTAGCTTGGCCACCCATCTTTCCTTCAACTCCCACATCTCGGGCAACTCGCTTGAGTTCCTTCGCGAATTGCTCAAGGCGATCAACCATGTCATTGATAGTTTCTTTCAGAGTAAGAATTTCACCTTGAGCATGTACCTCGATTTTGGCTCTCAAGTCACCTCGCGCGATTGCCTGCGTGACATCTGAAATAGCCCGGACTTGGGAGGTCAGATTATGTGCCATTGTATTGGCATTGTCGGTAACATCGCTCCATAGCCCTTCCACATTCTCAACGTGTGCCTGCCCACCTAATGTGCCATCGGTTCCGACTTCGCGAGCCACCCGACTTACTTCCGAGGCGAATAAGTTCAGACGGTCCACCATTCCATTAATGGTGTTTTTGAGGTCTAATATCTCCCCTTGTACATCCGCTGTCACCTTTCGTGTAAGATCGCCTTTGGCAACCGCAGTGGTGACATCGGCAATTTCCCTGACATGTGTTGTGAGATTCATAGCCATACCGTTAACGTTGTCCGTTAGATGTTTCCATGTCCCTTCCACGTCGTGGACAATAGCTTTGCCGCCAAGAATACCGTCCGTCCCAACATCCTTGGCAATTTTTGTGACTTCCTGAGCAAATTCTCTCAGTTGATCAACCATCAGGTTGATGGTATTTTTGAGAAAAAGGATTTCCCTTTTGCAGTCTGCTTGCACTTTCTGAGTCAAGTCGCCCTTGGCGACCGCTGTTGTGACTGCACTGATGTCTCTTACTTGTGCAGTAAGATTGTTGGCCATGGCATTCACATTGACAGTCAGCTCGTTCCAGATGCCCTTGATATCAATTATCTCTGCCTGACCGCCAAGGATACCCTCGGTGCCTACATCATGAGCGACCCGGTTGACTTCAGTTGCAAATGCCCGAAGCCGGTCCACCATGATATTGATTGTCTCCTGAAGGTGAAAAATCTCACCACGTGCTTGCCTTTCAACTTTCTGGCTGAGGTCGCCATGTGCAACAGCGGTGGTGACAGCAGTGATCTCGCAAACCTGAAGTGTCAGATTCGACGCCATAACATTGACATTTTCGGTTATTTCTTTCTAGATGCCTTGGGCGCCAGGTATATGTGCTTGACCACCAAGCAGACCCTCAGTTCCTACTTCTCTCGCTACCTTGGACACTTCATTCCCAAATAGGTGTAACTGATCCATCATGGTATTTATTGTGCTCTTAAACAAAGCAATGTCGGTACCCGTTTCAGATTCCATGATAGGCACTCGTCTAGAAAGGTCGCCTTTTACGACACATGTTATTATCCGTCCAATTTCTCGCAACTCCTCTTGAAAGACCAAGCTGATTTGAATGCCATCCTGTAGATCCTGTCGAAGCTGAGCACATTCTTTCTGCCTATCGATAGCCTCTTTCCATAACTGACGCTGGAGTAAGGCCACTTGTAGGAGCCTTGCGAGAGTATCAATTGGAACGACTGATTCCTTTTCATTTTTTTCCAAGGCTGTATTTAAGAAATTGATATCATCCTCCGACAAGTCTTCCGAGTTCTTGTCCACCATAATGAAAACAGTAGCGGCGTAATCGGGCTGCTACACGTGAAAAAGACGGGCGAGATGCTTATGCTCGCGACTCCCGGTGGAGTTATTTCGGTAAAGAGAGGGAACGGTGAGGCGGTGAGACGACGAGTTTCGGGCTTGGGGGCTTGCGATGGGCGCAGGAAGAGAGAGGGAAAATTGAAGGAGTTTCGAAGCGGGGTGCCCGGAGAGAAAGAAAGAGGACATTTTGGATGTCAGCACGCCACGCGCCACAGAGTGCACGCCACACTATACGCGCCACACAGAAGCGTAGTCGGGTCTAGGTCAACAGATCTAAACTATGTCTTTGATTCCACTGAGACTTAGTTCACTAGTTAGTTAGTTAACTAGATAACCTCGCTGACATAACAGGATATATGCTGCCCTCGCCCAACCACAGTTACTCTCCAAGAATCTTCCCTGGAATCTAATCAAAGCGAAGATAAGGCGACTGGTGGGCACAAGCGGCATACACTCAATCAGCTCACGAATAGGCGTCCCAAATTCAGCCCAGGCTGAAAATGAAAAGTAGAAACTCCTGGTCTGTGATACAGTGTGATGTGCCTTCAGCTTCCCATTCGAAGACATATGCTTTCGTTTTCTAACCCTAATCACATGATTGGCTTACGATTAAGTAAGATTAGCGTATAACCGGAACATGCCGACGGTAAGAAACACAATGTACCAGACGGTAAGCGGCACACCGTATCGGTAACGGGTGAGACAGAGGACTTTCTTGGCTTTCCAGGCGGGATGTCACGTGGCTATCTGCTGTTCTCGTAAGATAGTCAGTCACTAACCATAGGATCTCGTATGAGCCCTCCTCCACTCAGCAGCAATGCCTGCCAGAATTAACAATATGCTTTTTGATTGAAGACTATCTTATTAAATCACACAACAAGGCACTCCCCGACGCAAATGAGGGAGATCATATTCAAGTCTCCTACTAACATGCTGAGCCTACATGTTCAGCATCTCTGTTTCCCACTCCCGCAGAGTTTGCGAATTGGATACGGTGTCAGGATGATTAAGCCCAAGGATTCGCCTCTGTTTAGCCAGACAGTCTCGTAGTAAATCCAGAGCTCGGGTGTTATAGCGTGAAGATTTCCAGGTGAAAGCGAGATTGGCCATACTATCTAGTGTGTCAGGATGGTCCACGCCAAACTTTGTCTCGCGAGTCTTCATGACCTGCACCTCGAGCTGCTCCGCCTCGTCCCATCGGCCTTGTTTCCGATACGTCGACGCCAAGTTGGCCATACTCGTCAGCGTGTCAGGATGGTCCACGCCAAACTTTGTCTCGCGAGTCTTCATGACCTGCACCTCGAGCTGCTCCGCCTCGTCCCATCGGCCTTGTTTCCAATACGTCGACGCCAGGTTCGCCATACCCGTTAGCGTGTCAGGATGGTCCACGCCAAGTTTTATCTTGCGGGTCTCTATGACTTGCACAAAGAGCTTCTCCGCCTCATCCCATTGGCCTTGGTTCCAATATGTCGACGCCAAGTTGGCCATACTCGTTACTGTGTGAGGATGGTCCACGCCAAGCTTTGTCTTGCAAGACTTCATGACTTGCACCTGGAGCTGCTCCGCCTTATCCCATCGTCCCCGGTTCCAATACGTTGACGCCAGGTTCGCCATACCCGTTAGCGTGTCAGGATGGTCCACGCCAAGTTTTATCTTGCGGATCTCTAAGACTTGCACAAAGAGCTTCTCTGCCTCATTCCATCGGCCTTGATTCCAATATGTCGATGCCAAGTTGGCCATAATTGTCAGCGTGTCAGGATGGTCCACGCCAAGCTTCGTCTTGCTTATCTCTAAGACCTGCACCTCGAGCTTCTCCGCCTCCTCCCATCGGCCTTGTTTCCTGTAGATCGATGCTAAGTTGGCCATACTTGCTAGCATGTCAGGATGGTCCGCGCCTAGCTTCGTCTTGCGAGCCTCCATGACCTGCACCTCGAGCTGCTCCGCCTCGTCCCAGCGACCTTCGTTCCAATACGTCAACGCCAGGTTCCCCATGCTCCTCAGCGTATCAGGATGGTCCCCGCCGAGCTTTGTCTTGCGGGTCTCCATGACCTGTACCTGGAGCTGCTCCGCTTCATCCCATCGGCCCTCTAGTAAGTATGCTTCTGCCAACATTGCAGTACTTGCAAGGGCTTCTTTAGCCTGGGCACCTAGCAATTCAATTCTCTGCTTATGCGATTTTGATGCCATGTTCCTCGCATCCGCAAAATTACCACTTTCTGACGCGTACCATGCACCTCGATAGAGTAGTGTAGCCCACCTTAACAGAGGCTCTCGTGCTTCTGGCCGCTGAGACATCGCTGCGCGCACATGAGGAAAGAGCGACCGGCATCTTTCCCAGTTTTCATATTCACCCGTAGGAAACTCGTCGGATAAATTAAATATAAATCTTTCCCTCCATCGTTCGATATCTCCATAAGATTTCAGCCATGCACGCGTCGTCAGTTGCATCAGCCGATGCATAGTAAAGGAAGTGCCACTCTCGTCCACTAAGATAAACGAGTAGTTCCTCAGGGTTGTGATATCGTCTTCAAAGTCCGGACCTCCACCATCAGATCCAGATTCGGAGCTCTCCCCGTCACTAGAGTCGTCGGAGATTTCTGTCCTTGTGGTGCAGCTGATCGATGGCTGGCGGCGGAGAAGGTCCTCTGGTATCCCTTGCCGGTCGAAAAAGCTCATCAGTGAAAGTAGTTCCGCTGCAGAGGGCTTTTCGTGGCGGATATAGTCGAATGACATTTGCCAGGTCGTGAAAATTGAGTTCTTCGCTTCCCAATCTCGACCAAGGTGACCAGCCTCTTTTTTAAGAAGGTTTGTCGCTTCGCGGTCACTCTTTTGGAAGTCTCTCAGGTATTGTGCGACTGAATAACGATTTCCTCGTTCTCGAATATAGCTAGCCGCCTGGACAATCGCAAGCGGCATACACTCTAGCTCTTCCACTAACTGCTGACTCTCCTCGCTCTCCCCGGGTTGATCAAGTATCTTCTGAAGAAGCTCTAGCGCCTCAGATCTTTCCATCGGGTTTACTTGAATAATATCCGTGTGCTTGACCATCTTGAGCGCAACTCCTCTGCTTCGACTCGTGATAATCGTAAATCCATTCCGGCTTCTGGGAACGTATTCTAGGAGAGGCTTCATCGACGCGTTTGATAGCTCCTTTGTGAAAGCTCCTTTCTCTGCCGCGGGAAGTGAACAAAGGAACCTATCATCATCCGCATTGTCAAGGATACAGATCCATTTCCCGTTCTTCTCATCCCGCAGCCAGTTCTCCACCAGTCTGAATAAGTTGGCTTTCGGATCCTGACGACCGGGGATCTTCAGCTGGTCTGCGATGTCCCGGAAACTTTGCTTGAACCGGGCCTCGTTGCTCGCGTGCACCCAAAAAACCCACGTTGCGGCTGACTCGGATCGGATCCAATACGAGTACTCGATAGCAAGCTGCGATTTCCTTCGACTTGTGAGCACTCATCCAAGCCCTCTTTACTCAATGCTTACCCGACACCGCCGAGGCCGACTAGAGCGATTCTCGACCCTGGGACCAAGCTTTTCTCCCGAATCTGACGAAGCAGTGCATCGCGACTGACAAAATCACGATCGCGCGCGAACGGGACTGTTGATAACGGGCCCGGTGGAGTCTCCGGTCGCTCTAATGGGCGGGCGGCTATTAGTCAGGTGGATTTGATCGTGGTCGGGTTCCTTACCTGGGGGCAGATGGAATTCAGCATGGATGGAGCCACGGTTATCGCCAACTTGGAGCCCATGATTGTTGCCAGGAAATGAAATTGATGCCATATTGGATTCAAGTGCCTCGCGTGTGGCTCACGACAAGAACCTCTTGGGCTTCCACGCGCTGAAAGGCGGGGCGTCTCCTCAGCCGCTTCATCACGTGCCTCCAACAACTGAGTCAGGAACTGCTTCCGTTGGGGGTGGGGTAACTGCCATTCCGAGGAACGGACCGACTTGATCCAGAAATTGCAGATCCAGCGAGGCCCACGATAGCTTGTCAAATCTTTCCCATAAAGTTGTGTCTCTCACACACACGAAGAAGTCTCGAATTTGAAGGCCACGGTTTCACGGGCTAGCATCTGCCAAACGCTTAGTAATTCCATGGCTGGAGCAAGCGGGCCAGCCATGCGGACTCAGAGCTCCACCAAATTCAAAGAGCCCTTCAGCGGGTCTATCAAAGCGTGGAATTTATACGTCAACTAAAAGTGCCGGACAGTTTGTTCATGCTGATACAACTATGGTGGATCACCCGCATGGAATATGTCTGGATGCATGCGATCGCTCAATCTGATTGAGGCTGAGCTGTTTGTTATGTTTGCAGGAGTTGGGATTTCTGTCGAGAGTTACCGCCAAACTCTTCCCAACAACAACGGAAATGACATCTTGACCGTGCTGTGGTCATGGCGTTGGCCAGTAACTTCACGTCGTTCCGGCCTACACTCCCCCACAACGGGATGATGCACGGCAACAAACGGGAGTTTATCGTCTTTAAACACCGCCTTTACGAGGAGTGACTGAAACGGAAAGATGATGATTTCTGACCCAGCGGGCTTCTGGGGTAGAATCCAACCCCCTTCCTGCAACTCCACCAGCAAACATTGACGGTGGTCACCAAACAAGACGGCGAAAGATGTCGCAGAAGGGAGGATCAACTTTTCGGAAATGCAGGATTTAGGAAGGCACAAGCAGCTCGGTCACTGATATTACAGATCGCACAAGGTTCGATCCTTCCATTCAGAGCTCATCTGGGACCTCACGGTAACGAAGCCCTGTGTGAGACCTATTTAATGAGCCCTTCTGTCAAGCCCATCTATTCACTGCACTCGGCCGAAGTATATGCCCTTCCTCATTCCATCCGTTCTCTCTGGCAAGTCCTCGGCCTCGATTTCGGATTGAAGCTGATTCCTCAACTTCAGGTGACTCAGACGACTCCTCAAACCTTAGCCGGCACACTCACTAACTTGATCCCGCTTTCTCTTAGGATAAATCCGTTCGGAAGTCCCTGACAAAGCCTAATTCGAGACCCAAGGAACTCGACGCATCATGACAAGACGTAACCGAAAATATAATGAGGCTGCCGAAGCCGAGGAGCATGGGCAGGATGAGAATGCTTGGGGCTCTGGGGTAGCTCGGGCGATCCTCCGAAGAGGCGTCAAACGCCACACTACTCTTCAAGTGAAAAACGTGTTAGTACGAGAGATTTGTCTTAAGGTATTGCATTGATTATTTATCTCGGCTGGATTGTAAACTGCCAATCCACACCGTTAGGCTGAACTGTTTATCACAGGCCAGAAGTAATTAGGGCCTGCTAAAGCGAATTTCGCTAATTTTGCCCGAATTGTTCCCTATCTGGAAACCAGAGTTAGGCCCTGAGAATACCACACTGTTGGTATAGGTGTTGGTAGATTGGATGACTTTGGCGACTGTGTCACTTAGCAGCTTGTCCTGGCCAGCAGCGACATCTTTTAGTAGCGGAAGGATGTCCTTGTTTGTGTTCAATTCGTACACCTCATGCTCACATAGTTTGCGCTGTTCTTCCTGGATTCCCGGGAAAAGATCGACCAAATCGTCCACCAATTCGCTGATGTCCTCGATCAGCCGGGTAAAATCCTTCTCGTCATACATAGTCCATTCGTCCCGCTCTAACTGGGACTCTCCCTGTCGTTCCTTTGCGAGATCTGCCATCTTCCGATGAAGTGAGGCGGAGACACTGTCCAACTCTTTGGCGGGGACCAACACTGGCGCGGCGGCGTTGCGTTTCCTAAATCGTTTTGAAGCCGCTTCGGCATCTGCAAAGAGCTGCAGAATCTGGTTAAGAAGTTCTTGGACCTGCTCTCTATTCTCGGGGGTGAGCTTTGTGATCTGGAGTGGTTCCATGCCGTCAAGCTTCGTCAGTCCGACAGATCGACCCCACCGGGTCAGCCGGAGACGCATCACGTCCAGTTTCAGCACACTCGTCTGAAGGGTTTTGCTGAAATTAACCCCCATTTGAATATAGTCAAAACTTTTAACCGCGTCGTTAAGTAACCGAGAATGCTCGTTTATCATTTCCATCATAGCGTCCTGTTTCGATTCCAGCTCCTGATTCTGCTGGATTATCTTCCCCGTGTCGGTCATGATGGCCTCTGTTCGTCCATCGATAACGTTGACCTTTGCTACGAGGAACTCGACGTTTCCATTCATGCTTTGAACAATGTCGTCCAGGATCTCCACAGTCCGAAGAGTGGCCAGGCCAACAACTTGAGCAAGTTCATTCACCGCTTCTTCCATATCCTTGATGGCTCCTGAAAGAGCTTCATCCGATCCATCGATTAAACTACTAAACCACTTCTCTAGGTGACAGGTATCAACCGTCAAACCCATCAAAACAGGGGTGTTATAGTTGGGAAGACCACATACTAAATCTTCTTTTCTCAGTATATTCCTGGGCAATGGAACAGATTTTCAGCATGCCTGAGAAGACACGAGCAACACAGCGTTGGAACGGCTTTTGCTGTGGTGTTCTATCCTCGATGATCAAGAGTCTGTCAAAGAAACGATGCGTAAAGTCGAAAAATCCCATGACCTTATCATAGTCGGCGGAGACTGTGGCAAAAGACTGTGGGTGTAAACAAGAAATACTATAATAAAACTCCACATTTATCCTTCTGGGGTTGGGGAGTGTGGTGTTGGAACTAACTGTACCTGCAGGACATGCCCGAAGGCTGTGAAAATCAAGCTGGCTGGCATTGCAGGAGGGAAAGCCTGTTAAGCATTAATATCAACCGGAGTAGAATAGTATGCAAGCTGTTGAACGGACACACCGATGCAACATCTCTAACCAGTTGAACAGTATTAACGACCCGCTGGATTAGGCACAGGTTGTTTTTGAACGCGGTTCGCACATTGTCTGTTTTGGTTCGGTCGTGTCGGAAATCTTTGAACCCGTTTGACAGGCCTTCCATGCCTTCCATGATTTGATCTATGTTGCAGAATTGTGTTGGTTGAAGACTCTTCTTGCTCCTCTTCTCATAGTCTTCGACTGCGCTTTGCCATAGTTGAGCGAGATTGGGCGCCCGCTCTGCGTCAATTTCTACCTGGGTTGCCATATTTACGGACGGTGTCAACATGGGACAATTGTGAGAGGATGTATACTAGAGGAGATGGATGAGTGCGGGAGCCTTGGGAACATATATTTTGAACGCCACGAGGATAACGCTGAGTCGCGTCTCACGAGGTAAGTGTGACCATCCGAGTTCCAACAAACTCGTTTGATTCTCTGCAGGTTGTCTTGCCGTGCGATACGTATTACGGAAGAATAAGGCGTATCTGCGCAAGCTGAACAAGCCATCCAATTGAGAGATGACAGGTGTTTGTGACTGCACTTTTGAGCTCTTACCGCCGACCCCGCTTAGCCTCGACCATTAAAATTCATTCCGAAACGATCCACCAAGCCATGGGAGGCAGACATGATGCAGATGATAGAGCCAGATTCGCTGTCTTTGAACATCAGTTAGATTGTGATTTTGTACACTCATGGAAGTCGGGCTATCATCCTACATCTATGGATGTATTGATTTCTTCTCCTTTCACGAAAGACGACGCCGGAAGATCGCAAACATCCTCGAATACATACCAGAATAGCTAAAAAACTAAACATTCCACCCACCCGCTAGCCTCTTCCGAAGCTGAAGCCCTTCAGGGTACCCACATTCTGCCCAAGCTGCAAGCCGGAATTATTGGAACCCGAAAATGTTACATTAGCCACATTTTGCGCCCCCTTTTCGTCCTCCGGAAGAACAACCTTGGACGCCCATTGAATAAGAACACGCATCACCTTCTTAAAGTCCTTTTCATCCTCGGCGTCATACTGACTCAATCGTAGTTGATTACGGGCCAGCCGTTCCGGGGGAGGAGCTCCTGGGCTTCGGGCTAATTCCTCATCGACGACCTTCTCGTCCTTGCCGTCCAATTTGGTCTTGGCTCCGGCGTAGAAACACTCCATCTCAAAGTCAGCCCCGGCTTTTTCGAGGCTGGCAAAGGCCAAGGGGATGGCGATAAGCCGTTGCAGCCTGCCTTCTAGGTCTGATTCACTCGGTGTCTCCTCATTGGCTAGTTGGAAGTACTTTGTGGCTGCTGCCAGTGACCCAGTCTGGAAATGTGGTGTCCCTAACAGTAATATACCGTGGACAAGCCCGATGAGCTCCCGTTTCCGCGGATGATCGGCAACTCTCACGAGGGCCTAGTTTCCCAAATTAACAGGATTTCAATGATCTTGCATTTAGAGGTTTATATGTTGAGAGCGTGTAGGTGAAGATATGGAAGGGTAAGAAAGGAATGCGGGTTTCCCGGGCGCCGTTCGGGGGAGGAGGGAGTCTGTTGGTTGCATTTTTTTGGGGAGAGGTGGGACAAGGAGGAGAGAGGAAAGATACATACGTTCTCCAAAACTGTACCACCGAGACAGTGCGCTACAAAGATAATCGGTCTCTCTGCCTGTCCTGGTTTGTCAACCTGATACATCAACTGGGACCGGAAGGGTTGAACTGGAGAACCTTTTCTTTCTCAACTCGATGATCTATCAGCTCGTTGATCAGGTCGTTGGAAACGTCTGTGATTTCGTCGTCCTCATCAAAGAAAGAATCGATTGCAACCTCATATTCAAAGGATAGGACACACGCATCGGGCACTTTAGCTGGGAGAAGTTTTTCTGGCCAGAAGACACCTGCATCGGATGTCCATGGCGCTTGATCGCCATGCAAGCCGTGGACAAACACGATACTACCGGTGCCTAAGGTAAGTACGTAGATATAAATTGGATAGACTATAGAGGAAACTAGACTGATCTTACTCAATTTTGGCATTGGCCGGTTCCCGGACAATTCTCAGCGACATTTGGAGGATGGATGGGGTGGGAACAACTGGAGATGGCAAGCAAGCTATGAGATTATCCTTCGCTGCTCATATGAGAGACAAAGTGCAGGCGGTTTGGTATAACGTGCGACCGAGATGGAAGAGTGAGAGCATGGCACTGAGACCAAAAGATACAACTTGACCTAACCCCTCTCTTTATTTGTTATTTTATCGGAACTCTGTATGCCCCGGGGTTCCCCAACCCCAACACCACTGTTTGTGACATCCCTGCATTAACCAGTATCGTGTGACATGATTGTGGCTGGCTGAGGCCTTCGGCCTTCCCGGACGTGTCATGCTGAAGAACACCCATGTCAACTCCACGCAGCGCAGTCAAAAGGCAAATGCAGCCATCGTGGTACTGGGTTAACTATGCTCGGTTCTTTTTACCCGCGCCAGCGCTCTTGCGCATACAAATATGGAATTATTGCTCGGGCAGATCTGGATTACTCTGCAGCGCTGTTGTGCCTGTGTCCTGTGGAGAAATCACTGGTATCGCTATGATCGAGAACAGAATGCGCCAGTCGTTTCAAGAACCGTTTTTTGAGAACTGCAGTTTTGGGAGAACCTCGCAAGCTCTCAAGAAGTGCTGAAGCGCCAAGTCACATACATATCCCATTCCTAGCACGACGGGCTCGTAAGAGATCCTACAGTTAGTGACTACCTAAGTGAGCAGCAGGATAGCCACGTGACACGGGTTGCTTGGCGTTTGAGGGGCTGGGCCGCACACCCAAAATGTGGCCTCAGGCAAGAAGTGGGCTGAAGGGCTTAGACAAAAGTTTGTTTGATGTGTTTGTATGTCTAACGTCACCTCAACCAGCCAGAGATGACATGTGTCCCATTCACATATCCAGCTCGAAATGGCTCGGCACCTGAAGCCCTGGAAGCGTACAAAGATCATTCATATGATACGTAGCAAAAGATTCACTTCATCTCAGATAGCGAAAAGCGTGGAGTGTGATTGGTGATCTGTGTCAACCATCCGCAAGAACCTGCGTTTGTTCAGCACTCCTGGAACTCCCTCGGTCCACGCTGGCTGCCCACCAACGGTTACCCCTTATATGTCCAAGGTCCTCTTGGAGCATCTCGATAAACAGCCTGGCCTTTATATTCACGAAATGATTGCCTTAATTCATTACCAATTTGACGTGTGGGTCTCCGAAGACAGCGTTCAACGTACCCTTGCGCGCCAAGGATGGACGAAGAAGCAGATGCGACAGAAAGCACAGGAACAGAACCCACGATTGCGAGCCTTTTACCAACGCAAACTCTCTAAATTTCAATCACATCAGCTAGTCTTTGTTGATGAGTCCGGGTGTGATAAACGGGTAGGCTATAGGCGAACCGGCTGGGCTCCGCTTGGGGCAACCCCAGTCCAAGTGTCCAACTTTCACCGCGGCCAGCGGTATCATATATTGCCAGCGTATGCTCAAGACGGTATCATGCTGTCTCGTATCTACAGTGGCTCAACTAATGCTGCCCTTTTTGAAGATTTCCTTAAAGAGCTTCTCCAGCATTGTGGCAGATTTCCAGCGCCAAAATCTGTCCTTGTCATGGACAATGCTTCCTTCCACCACTCACAGCGTGTCGAACAGCTGTGCTCCGATGCTGGAGTCAAACTATTATACCTGCCACCCTACTCACCAGACTTCAACCCAATTAAGGAATATTTTGCCGAGCTGAAGGGTTATATCAAAAAGGTTTGGCCATTATTTGAACGGAACCCTGATCAAGGCTTTCGTGCCTTCCTCCGCGAATGTGTTTACGATGTTGGTGCGAGACGAGAGAGTGCTGAAGGTCATTTCAGACATACAGGCATAGAAATCCAGGAGATATAATGTTAAAGTGTTGAAGGTCATTTGTTTATATAGTCCTTCTATAGATATACAGTAACGCCTTTCGAGCAAGATAATAACAATGCTAAGTAACAGGAATATTCCATAAACATAGACAGAATGTGAGAAGCCGGCAGACATGGTTATTCAAGGCCATCATCAGCCAGTGCCCCTGACATTTCACTCCCCCTTGCATCCCCTTGAAGGCTAGACCACTCAGGAATATCACGAATGAAACGGAGCGCTGTTCCCTCTTTTATGCCCTTAGTGGTAAAAAATCCAGGATTCTGGGCTCCCATTATCAGGTCGAGGTCCATGAGATTTTCCAGCACTACTTGACAGGCCTTCCGGATGTCGGCTCTATAGGCCTCCTCCGTGGCCCGTGACTCCAACCACTTGCAGTATTTCCTCACAGCTCCAGGCCCCGGGATTACCGAATGGTTGATAGTCGCGGGATGCTGGGGCGGCGTTGCCACTCCTGAAGATTCACGTGCTCCCGGTTGTGGCGGCAGCACGTTTATATTAATCGGCTGGTACGGCATCTCCACGCCCTGACCCTTTTTGGAGGCTGTCCTTCCTTGGCTTTGTGCGATTAGATCTTTCTGGATATCTTCTGGGACGTCATCATGGCCGTCCAATTTGCCACCATCCTCAACGTATTCGGTTAATCTAGTCAGAAATCGGCCAGTAAGTTTGTAATGTCTCTTGTCACGAGGATTTACCCAACACCAGTCAGACCCCAGGGGGCATGAGCTGACTCTACAACGCATCTGCTCATAAACATGGTCCCAGCATGAAGGCCTTCCTGTTCGCTCTTCTTCATCAGCAATGTAAGCGTCGCATTCAGCATGCTGTTTTCTGGTCGTTGAAACACGGCCCCTTTTGTCACCCTTCCTAGATGAAGGCGTAGAAACAGCATCATCATCTGTTCTGTAGGCAAAGACAATCTCAATTGTAAGCTTCTTGCCGATGCAAAGTAGATTACTCCATTTGCACAGCTGTTTCTCCACGGGTTTCCATTTAATGTTCTTGGTAGACTCAAATTGCTCGAGATCACTCTGGCTTCTCTCATTAACCGATACGTGAGCTCTGCGCTTTCGTATCGAGCCCGCAGATTTTTCTTCTTTTTGGCCTGCAGCATGTCCTCAAGGGCATCTTTCAGACGCTCATCCCAATATTCGCTGGGGGCTACAACCAGGTCCTTGACAGTTGCACCACCTGCCCGCTTGTTATTGATTCTAAGTATCCACTTGATTGTGTAGCACACATATTGTGGTGGCTGTTGGTCATATTCCTCCCCCTCCTCCCATTCATCGAAGGGAAGATATCCGAGTCGGTCTCTCGGCGGCAGTGTACGATGCGGGGAAGGGCTAAGAGAGGATACGGGAGAGCGACCAAAGTTACCCGGTGTGGGGGCGTTCCATCGATCGGGCGTCCATGGTTGCGAGTCGTCATCATAAACAAACCGACCATTCGCCATTGCCGGGGATTATTGAGCAGGATTCCTATCGGAGGCGTCAGATATTAGCCACTCAGGCGCCCAGTAACACGAGACTAGTCATGGCCACTAGCAGGGGGTGGACATCAAGTCACTAAATCCAGTACCTGTATTGGAGAGCTTGATGATCCTGCTTGGCTTAAAATAGCCTCACGCAAGGTTTTCGGATGTGGTAACCCTCAGCAGCGAGCAACTGGACGTTGAGGCAGAAGGCAAGATGTTGACAAGTTACCAAATCGGCGATAGTCAATTGTTTGCTTGAGTTTGCATGGAAGCTTCCAGATTGGAAAGTCAAGGATCTAGACTTTGTTCCTCGGAATGGCAGTCGGCCCGCCCCACGCGAAAGCAGTTCCTGACTCAGTGCGTGGATTCACGTGATAAAGCGGCTGAGGACACGCCCCGCCTTTCAGCTCGTGAGAGTCCAACAGAGGTTCTTGTCACGAGGCACACGCGAGGCACTTGAATTCACCATGGAATCAATATCATTTCGTGGCAACAATCATGGGCTCCAAGTTGGAGATAACCGTGGCTCCATCCATGCTGAATTCCATCTGCCCCCGGGTAAAGGAACCCGACCAAGATCAAATCCACCTGACTAATAGCTTCAGAGCGACCGGAGACTCCACCGACCCCTTTATCAACGGTCCCATTCGCGCGTGATCGTGACTTCATCAATCGTGACACACTGCTCCGTCAGATCCGGAAGAAAAGCTTGGTCCCAGGGTCAAGAATAGCTCTAGTCGGCCTCGGCGGTGTTGGGTAAGTGTTATTTGAAGAGGGCTTGGCTGAGTGCTCACAACTCGAAGAAAATCGCAGCTTGCTATCGAGTATTGTATCAGATCCGATCTGAGTCAGCCGTAACGTGGGTTTTTTGGGTGCACGCGAGCAATGAGGCCCGGTTCGAGCAGAGTTTCTGAGACATCGCGGACCAGATAAAGATACCTGGTTGTCAGGATCCAAAAGCCAATATATTCAGACTAGTCGAGAACTGGCTATGGGATGAGAAGAAAGGGAAATGGATCTGTATCCTTGACAATGCGGATGATAATAAGTTCCTTTGTTCACTTCCAGCGGCAGAGAAGGGAGCTTTAACAAAGGAGCTATCAAACGCCCCAACGAAGCCTCTCCTAGAATACGTTCCCAGGAGCCCGAATGGATTTACGATTATTACCAGTCGAAGCAGAGAGGTTGCGCTCAAGATGGTCAAGCCCACGGATCTGATTCAAGTGAAACCAATGGAACGATCTGAGGCGCTAGAGCTTCTTCAGAAGACGCTTGGTCAACCCGGGAAAAGCCGGGAAAGCCAGGAGAGTCAGCAGCTAGTGGAAGAGCTGGAGTGTATGCCGCTTGCAGTCGTTCATGCGGCTAGCTATATTAGAGAACGAGGGAATCGCTATTCGGTACCACAATACCTGAGAGACTTCCAAAAGAGTGACCGCGAAGCGACAAACCTTCTCAAAAAAGAGATTGGTCACCTTGATCGGGATTGGGAAGCAAAGAACTCCATTTTCACGACCTGGCAAATATCATTCGACTATCTTCGCCGCGAAAAGCCCTCTGCAGCGGAACTACTCTCAGTAATGAGCTTTTGTGATCGGCAAGGGATACCAGAGGACCTTCTCCGCTACCAGCCATCAACCAGCTGCACTGCGGGGACAGAAATCTCCAACGATTCTACTAACGGGGAGATCTCTGAATCAGGATCCAACGGAGGTCCAGACTTTGAAGACGATGTCGCAGCCCTAAGGAATTACTCATTTATCATAGTTGATGAGAGTGGCACTTCTTTTACTATGCATTGGCTAATGCAACTAACTACGCGCGCATGGCTAAAATCATATGGAGAACACGAACGATGGAGGGAAAGATTTACACGTATTTTATCTGGCGAGTTCCCTACAGGTGACTATGGAAACTGGGAAAGATGCCGCTCGCTCTTTCCTCATGTCCGTGCAGCGATGTCTCAACGGCCAGAATCACGACAACCTCTATTAAGGTGGGCCAAACTACTCTATCGAGGTGCATGGTACGCTTTAAAAAGTGGTAATATCGCGGATGGGAGAGAGATGGCATCGAGATTGCACAAGCAGATAATGAAACTGCTAGGTGCAGAGGCTAAAGAGGCACTTCTAATTACTGCGATGTTGGCAGAAGCATATTCACAAGAAGGCCGATGGGATGAGGCGGAACAGCTCCAGGTGCAAGTCATGGAGGGTCGCAAGACAAAGTTTGGCAGGGACCATCCTCACACGTTGACAAGTATGGCCAACTTAGCATCAACGTATTGGGACCAAGG
>MU628321.1:23095-33276 GCA_025688815.1 Aspergillus carlsbadensis
TCAACTTAGCGTCGACTTATAGGAAACAAGGCCGAGGGGACGAGGCGGAACAACTCGAGGTGCAGGTCATGGAGACTTGCAAGACGAAGCTTGGCAGGGGCCATCCTGACATGCTGAGAAGTATGGCTAACTTAGCAGCGACGTATCGGAACCAGGGTCGATGGGATGAGGCGGAGCAGCTCTTTGTGCAGGTCTTGGAGACGATCAAGACGAAGCTTGGCGGGGACCATCCTGACACGCTGATGAGTATGGCCAATCTCGCTTTCATCTGGAAGTCTTTAGGCTATCATACTCGAGCTCTGGATTTATTACGAGACTGCGTTGCCAAACAGAGGCAAATCCTTGGACTCAATCATCCTGTTACCGTATCTAATGCGCAAACTTTGCTGGAGTGGGAAACACAGATGTTGAATTTGTAGATACAATAGGTTAGTAACTTGAATATTATGTCTCTCCTTCGCATCGTAAGTGCCCCGTTGTGTGATTTAATAAGATAGTCTTCAATTAAAAAGGGCTACTGTTAAGTTCTGGCAGGCATTGCTGCCGAGTGTGGGAGGGCTCCTACGAGATCCTACGCTTAGTGACTATCTACTGGGAACAGCAGGTAGGCACGTGACAGACCCCCCGTCTCGCGGTTACCGATACGATTCACAGCGTACGGGTTTGGTACATTACAGTTCTTACTATCGGCAATTTCCGGCCTTACGCTAATCCAAATTAGACTTAAAACAATCATGTGATTAGGGTTTGAAAACGAAAGCATATGTCTTCGATTAGGAAGCAGAAGGCACATCCCACTGTATCCTTGTGTGCACATATGTGTGATCCCACTGTACTGTAAGGGCGGCGCCTGAACACCTCCAGAGAGACATCCCACTGTATCCTTCGATCCTTCAAAAGGAGGCACCGAGGGATTCGAAGACTGCAACGGAATAGGAGAACTGAAGGCATTCGCAAACGCGTGGTTGAACTGCTGCTTGAACCCCTGAACGGGAACTAAAAGCGGCCCGATGGTGGTCCCGTCGGCAAGGGGTGCCGCACCCCAACAAAACGCGTCAGGGGTAGCGAAGCTGTTCACGTTTGAAGGGATAGAGAATCTCCCACCAAGCGGGTCAACACGCAGAAAGAAACGACTCAGAAATCGAACCAGCCTGGGAGATGATGCAGCAGAGATTTTCAAAACCACAACTCCCAAGGAGAGCAACGGACGCGTCACCACTCAGGAGCTCCGACGCCTGATCGAAGACCTGACGGAAGTCATCACCAACCAATCGAACACTATTAAGGAAATCAAAGACGACCAACAAGTGCTTAAAGCGCAAAATGTCAAACTACAAGAACAGATCCTTTTACTCCAAGGACAACTCGAAACGTTCGCAACAACCAGGGCCCCTGCAAAAACGTGGGCCAAGGCAGCGGCTGCCGCAAACCAACAAGACCCAACCGTGTCAGTTAGACAACCCCGGAAAGAACCCAACTGTGTCAGGATTAGCACGCGACACACTTCTGAAATAGATGACAATGAAAACGGCGGGTTCCGGAGGTACCTTCCCACGGACATGGCCAACGCGAAGATCCGATCAGCACTGCTAAGCACAGACATGACCAAGGACGCGCAAGTGGCAGGAGTCGGCACAACCAAAACAGGATATGTTATTAGGTTTAGAGATGCTCAGTCGGCGGAGATGGCTCGGAACAACATGGCATGGCTGGAAGAACTAGGAAATAAAACAAAGTTGGTAAAGCCCCGATTTGGCATTGTCGTCCACCGAGTACCAACAGAAGACTTCGACCTCGAATTTGATAAGAAACAGGGAATCAAGAAGATTTTAACAGAAAACAAACTAGACAAGAAGGGGTTCGAGATTGAAGATATTGCATGGCTAAAGAAGAAAGACCGGCCCCTGGGACAATTAGCATCCCTGGGCATTTGGTTCAACACGCCAGAGGCAGCAAACTCAGTCATTAAGGATGGATTCCTAGTAGGCCAAAGATACATCGGAAGTGTGGAGTCATATCAAGTCGACTTGAAGAGATGCCACCAATGCCAGAAATTTGGCCACCTGGCCTGGTCCTGCAATGAACAAGCGAAGTGCGGTCACTGCAGCGGTCAACACGAACAGCGCCACTGCCTTCCGGGCCTGAGACCCAGGTGCGCAGACTGCAATGGAGAACATCCCACCGGTGATCGGAGGTGTCGTACACCACTTGAACCACGTTCTTCGCAATGACATTGCCAAACCTACGTCTACTCCAATTGAACATTATGAAATCCAGGGCAGGCATGGAAGCCCTTATCAACGACCACCACAGCCAGAGCCTTGATATGCTCCTCATACAGGAGCCACCAACGACAGTGTACCGAACCCACGTGAACCACAGCGCCTGGAAACTCTATCGCCCGACATACTCCGACGAATCACCTCGATACCGCAGCCTTCTCTACGTAAATAAACGCATCTCGACCTCGTCGCACCGCCAGATCCGCTGCAATCACCCAGACGTGGTAGCGGTTAAACTATGGACAGCAGAGATACAATACCTGATTTTCTCAGTCTACATCCCACCGCTAGACATATACCAAACAGATGACACAGCCCCAACAGAACCCGTAATCGAGGAGATTAAGAAATCCATTCAACAACACTCAAGGGACGCGGGGAAAGTAACAAGACTTATCCTCGCTGGAGACTTTAATCGACATCACCCAGCCTGGAACCACTGCCCAGTCCACCGTGTCTTTACTAACCAAGCAGAAGAGCTGATTAACTTCTTCCAAACATATCACCTCCAGTGGTGCCTACCGCGAGGAATACCCACCTTCTGGTCACTGAGCCACCCTGGGAAGGCATCGGTCCTGGACTTGACCCTCACCGACAACCCCACGAAGCTCATCAAATGCCGGTTGTACCACGATAACTACGGATCTGACCATCGGGGAACATATTCGGAATGGGACCTACGACCGGAAGACAGCAGAACCCCCAAGCCTAGGAGAGCATACGACCGAGCCAACTGGGAGAAAGTTGGATGGAGCATACTAGAAATACTAGGCGAACCCACGAATATTGACACAACCGCAGACCTTGATCATGAAGTCCAATGTCTAATTGAGGCTACAACTAACGCCCTTGACGAGCATATACCCCTACAGAAACCATCGCCATACTCCAAGCGATGGTTTACACCCGAACTCAAAACCCAACAAGTGACTGTCAACCAACTACGCAGGAAGTGGCAAGAGAGCTGTGCCACCAAGGGCCCAATAGATCCAAGTACGGTAGCCCTGTTCCAGGACATGCGCCAAAAACGCCGCGAGTGGACCAGGACGATTAAGCAGACCAAGATGACACACTGGAAAGAGTTCCTAGACAAGGCTAGAGAGGGTCACCTGTGGAAAGTGGTGAAATACATGCGGCCACAAGACACCTACTCCAACGTCCCGATGCTAAGGGTCGGAACTGAGGAGGTCATGGATAATAGAGACAAAGCCAAAACATTCCGTGAAACATTCTTTCCCAGGATAGCGGACGCCGAAGACGAAACAGTACCGGCGCCCGCGGAAGAGCTAGAGTGGGAGCCAATCACTGAACTAGAGATCTACCGGTCACTCAAGGCCGCCAAAGGAACAACAGCCCTAGGGGAGGATGGTATCCCCACCCTAGTGTGGAAACACCTGTGGAACCACCTCCACGCCCACATCACCCGCCTTTTCTCAAGATTGGTAGACCTGGGATACTACCTGATGCAATAGAAGCAGGCGATGATTGTGGTCCTGTGGAAACCTGGCAAGCCAGACTACACAGTACCCGGAGCGTACAGACCCATCTCGCTACTTAACACGTTAGGGAAGATACTAGAAGCGGTCATGGCCCGGAGGCTGTCATTCTGGGCCGAAAAGCATAAACTCCTCCCAGACACGCAGTTTGGAGGCAGACCCGGACGCAATACCGAACAGGCACTTCTTGTACTCGCAAACGAGGTTGACCGATCATGGTTACAGTCCAAGGTAGTCACACTCATCGCGTTTGATCTAAAAGGCGCTTTCAATGGAGTTAACAAACTAAGCCTTGATATCCGCCTCCGGGCGAAAGGCATCCCGACGGTAGCCAGACTATGGATAGGAAGCTTCATGGAGGACCGATTTGCCAATATTAGCTTTGACGACTTCCAAACAGAGGTGTCCCCACTAGAAAACGCAGGCCTCGCCCAAGGGTCCCCGCTCTCCCCTATCTTATTTGGATTCTTTAACTCCGACCTAGTTGATCAGCCAGTGGACTGCCATGGAGGGTCATCCGCATTTATTGATGACTACTTCCGATGGCGAACCAGCCGCTCGGCGGAAGATAACATTAAGAAAATTCAAGAGGAAGATATCCCCCACATCGAAACATGGGCCCGTGGGACTGGGTCCTCTTTTGCTACAGATAAAACAGAGCTGATACACCTTACACGCTCTAAAAGACAACAGGCAGTAGGGCAGATTACAATGAATGGAAAGACAATCAAGCCAGCTAACACAGCAAAGCTCCTCGGCGTCATATTTAACAAAGAGATGCGCTGGAAGGAACACGTACAACAAGCGGTCAAGCGTGCAACCCGGGTGAACATCGCCATGGGGGGTCTGAGACACCTCCGTCCAGAACAAATAAGGCAACTTTACCAGGCTTGTGTAACGCCAATTGTGGACTACGCATCAACTGTCTGGCATAAACCGCTGAGAGATAAGATCCACTTGAGGACATTAGGAACAGTACAGCGGACAGCCTTAATTCGTGTCCTCTTGGCCTTCAGGACAGTATCAACCCTGGCTTTGGAAGCAGAAGCGCATGTACTTCCAACCCACTTACGACTCAAGCAACGCGCACAGTTGGTAGCTGCCCGCCTTAGCACTCTGCCAAAGGACCACCCAGCCTATTTAGTAGTGGTCCGAGCAACAACACGCAGCGCACACTTAAAACCTGGTCACCGGTTCCCACTCGCGGAGACCCTGCGGACGATGGAAACTGACCAGTTGCGAACCCTAGAAACAATTGATCCGACTCCCCAACCACCATGGCAGACACCAGCCTTCGCTGAAATCGACATAGAGCCCGATCAAGAGAAAGCCAAAGACAAAGCCCTAGCGAGGCTAAACAGAACAGGCATTACTATCTTCTCCGACGCGTCCGGACAGCGTAATGAACTCGGCGCGGCGGCAGTGCTCCTGGACCAGAGCCATCAGATCCTACAAGCCTGGCAGATTAGTATCGGGTTAATGGAGCATTGGTCCGTATACGCCGCAGAGCTCATGGCTATCTACTACGCCATCGGCCTGGCATTTTCAACAGCCATGAAGAATCAGGATACCCCAGTGACAGAGATTAGCCCAGTAAGCATCCTTAGCAATAGCATGTCAGCACTGCAAGCCATAGCAAATACACGAAACCGGTCGGGCCAACGGATCATCCAGGCCATCACCCAATCAGCCAGAGAACTAAAAATGCGCGGGATTCCCCTCCGCCTCCAGTGGGTCCCAGGTCACTGTGGCGACCCTGGAAACGAAGCAGCCGACTGCCTGGCTAAAGAAGCAGTTGGACTAGATACAAAGCATCCTTTCCAACATCTTTTGTCACGAGAAAAAGGTTTTATCCAGAAGAGAATTCGGAAAGAGTGGGAAAAAGAGTGGAAGACCTCCAAAAAAGGCTGCCACCTCCGTCAGATAGACAAGGACCTACCCTCAATCCGTACCTGGAGAATGTATGGCTCACTGCCTCGAAATCGAGCTTACTTGCTCACGCAACTCCGAACCGGCCACTCATGGCTTGCAACACATGGAAAACTACATTGTCTCAGAGAGGACGACAAGTGTGAATGTGGTGCACCAGAGACAGTGGTTCATGTTCTCGTGGACTGCCCGAAACTAAAGGACCTACGACAGAAACTACGAAGGAAGATCGGGGCGGCATTTAATAACATCTCGGACATGCTCGGAGGATGGACCCAAGGTAAGGAAGGTAAGAAAGATGATATGCAAGACAGTAGCATCTTGGGTGCGGTACTAGACTTCGCAGAGGCATCGAAAAGGTTTCAGAGCCGCGCGCCACAGGGCCGCTGAACGGAACACCAGGCAGGAAGGCCACCACAGGCCGTGACGAGGCTCCAAATTTGTCGGAAAGTAATGGTTTTCTGTACATAGACAAGCATAAAGAGTAGATAGTGGTGACCTGCATATCGCCTGAGGCGAGGGGCCAGCGTACGAAAAACACACACACACACACTGTATCCTTGCTTTGATGGAGACCTCAGGACACTAATTTCGCCTCAAGAAGATAGCAAGCAGGGAAACTGGCGCATACTAAAGTAGTGGGGCCTCTTTTAAGTTAGAGCACATTGGCTTGACGACTTAGTGTCACAGTGGTCGTTCAATCAAAGCACGTGTGACGCAAATCTGAATTGGCATACAACACAGGATTCTCCACCAGTTCAAGGCATTGGCTCAATTGATTTGCTAGCGAAGAATATAACCGCCTACTGAATATCTTGATTTCGTGATTTCGGGATTTCGGGATTTCCTATGACGTGAGCTAAGAGCTTGCAAACGCCGGTTCCAGCGTCTGTTGCTTCATGTTTGTCCGAGAAGATGTCCTTTTATATTGCCTTCCCCAAGTACACAAAAGCGCGAAATCCGCACTTTCTCTTTTCTTCCACAAGATCCATAATTCCAATATAGTCTAAAATCGTCACTAGAATCATACTGCACACCTGACCAGGCAGGTCACATTACTCTGCCAAGAAAAATATCAGAACTAAGATTATTCATAATGGACCCTCAAATGCAGCTCAAGAATTACAGCAATGCCATGGGCCTCTATACCAAGAATCAAATGGCGAAGATTGCGACTACCTTGACAGGTCCGTGCCCAGCAACAACGACAGCAGCAACCATCCCGAAAGTCGTCCGCGATGGTCTTAGGTCCATCATACTATCGAGCAGTACGGCGTAACAAACACCAGCACCAACCCAGAGGCACTTCTGTTAGTTCTTCAAACAAAGTAGAGAAATCGACATGCTGCTAATGACAAGTTTAGATTTTGGCGAACAGGTCTTGGTTCTCATGGTCGGTCACCTCACCTGACCACCGCCGACCACTGGCTCGACCACCAACTTCGCCAAAGCAACGATCAACGCCTCTAATCGCGTGATACAGCGGCCCCCGCCAATTATTTGCTCCATCCAGTTCCGAACCGGTGTAGGCACAGGCGTGCATCTAGAATTTTGCCCACAGCGAATTCCTCTGTGCCCATACAGTCACCCATGGATATTGCAATTGATCTGTTTGTCGAGGTGGGATAGATTACTTTACATCAGGAATTGCTTTTCAACAATAGTCCATCCCTCTATAGTTCGTTTAAACTGTCGCTGGAGATCCTGCCTGGTTGAATGCCCTACAGAATGGATCGACATTCCCCTCCTGGAGTAGATCCTTTGCCACGGACATACCAGTCAAGCAAGTATTTTGAGGAACAACAACCTGTCCAAATGGCCCTTCACAATTTCAGCTTCAGATGCATGATATAGTAACGTAACTTCAGCTAAGTCCTTCTGCCCGGTCAAAGCTATTTGAGCTCTCCGACAAGCGTTGTTGAACTATTATTGGCTTCCAGAGCAGCTTCGCATTAACGCCTCAAGGTCAAGTATTCGATAGCCATTATTTCACGTGGATCCCCAAGTCCGGACCCTCGTGCATCTTTCCTACGCTTTGAGAATGTGTCTATGCTTAGATCCCGTGCCAGAAACTGCTGGATCTGCTCTAATGAGGTGTGGGCATGAAACGCTTGGTATTTCCTATCTAGGGAATGCCGAGCGGGCCAGAAGAATCGTGGTGTGGCACCACGTGACCTCGCTACGGCTTCTGATGCCTCAGGCATACATGCCGACATGATGCATTGCTCCTTACAAGGGTAATAAGCCGCTGGGACCTCTCCTCGTCTCGCAGGGCTTCCAGGATATCAATAATTGTATCCCCTAGGGCTTTCATTTTTCGCAATATTAATAGTTTCCGGCGTTTATCAGTGTCAGGGTTGATAAGACATGTAGTTTGACTCTCGCGGCACCTCTGGCATGGTGCGCCACCTATACACTAAATGCAACTTTAGCAGCGAACCAATATACTTCTTTCCGAATGAAGCTTTTGTCCGCTTGACGATGGCTCTGAGGGCAATAGGGGGTTGAGCTGTTGAAGCAGGGGGCAATGATTCTTTGATTTCGGGCAGACACGATCAGCCTAAACTGATCTGAAACAAATTCTCAAATGGACCTTATGACACTGGATGATGGTGAAGATAACAGTCATTTTCGGGGGTCCCAATGACTCGGTTTTATTTTGGGGCAGCTTAGAATAAATAGTAAGCAAGATGCGGCGATATTTATGCTGTCGACAAGTTTGTGGTATGGAACCGGCCCTCCGAAGTATGTGCTGGCTCGTAGCTGCCTATCACTTGGTATCGCATTTCTGTGACAACAAACAGTCCACGAACACCAGGCGGCCAACTACAATCTTGGCGCGCAGCGCCCCGCTGTGACTGACAACTTCAGCACTAGTTAGCATGTCGGGGGAGAGCTGGGGTTGGATACAGATGAACTATCAGAAAGCCCGTGCCAGGGTGTGCGACAAACAACATACTGGTCGCCCAATGGAATATATGGTGTTCAAATAGACGGAAGGATACTGTGGCGGAATATAGCCTGGAATGAAGATTAGAATGCCTGCCGAAACCTATGTCTTTGATCAGGAGCAGGCACAGGGACCTGAGGAAGCGGAGGAGGAGGCGGAGGCTTGCCATAGCCGTTAGTGCACCGACAGAGGCGCGAAGGGAAGCCGATTGGGACTCACGTTTTGAGCTTGCTGAGCAAGCCGTTGCTTCTTCGCCTGCTGCGACGCCGCGCCAGTGGGCTTTCTTTTTGGTGCCATTCTAAGAGTCAGTATGCAGTCCAACAGGCTGCCGTGGCGTCCCGACGACGTAGCGACACGGGGCAACTCTTCAAGTACGTCAAAAGGGGAGGTGTTAGTCATGGTGTTGATGAAAGTTCTACAACTGCGCGGACGAAGTTTGTATTTAGAATTGACTATTTGGTACCAATAACACCAACTATTAAGTGGCTAGAGCCAACCATATGACAAATACATGGGCGCAGAGCATAGAAAAAAGAAGAGCACAGTTCAGGCGCAAGACTGAACTCGGCCAGTTCCATGATCATCAACAGCTTGTTGTCCCATCATATCCCAGGACAAGTCTATAAATAGGTGTTTCGAAGCCAAGGAATTGACCTTCACTGAAGTGGAGCTCACAGAAGAGCTCCAAATGCAATACAGGGCAGCCCAACACCAATCAAGTCACCAGACTAAGGAATGTTAGTTATGCAGCTTTGTAGGGAATAGATGTTGACATACAGCACTAGATGGACTGTTCTGGCAGCACGCAATATTCTGCTGGCATTTCTTGTTCAAAATATCGTTCACCGCGATAACTGCTAATGTTTAGTATGATGTCTCTGAAATACTTCATTGAGAACTTACTAGGAATGTCCAGCTTAGAGCACTGATCAAACAGTCCCAATCCTTCTGCAGCAGAACCAGAGCCAAGGAGACTGCTTAGAGCTCCAGCAAGCAAACCCTCGTCAACATCAGTGGTATCACCGGCATAAATAGCCTTGTTGCAGCAGGAAAGCTGGGCTTGGTCTCCACACTTGTCGCTTGCTTGTTTGACAGTCACATTGTCAGGGACAGGAAACCGAACATTACTATTACCCTTGTTGGCAATCCCATTGCCAACGCCATTGCCATTCACAGTTGGTGTAGATGGCATGGCCGCGACATAGGCGGCAAACCAAACGATGGTCTTTGCGCTGAACATCATGGTGTAAGAATATAGGGCTGTTTAGCTTTTTTTTCTGCTTGAAAAATATATCAGGGTGGAGGGGAAAGTAAAAGTCTGTTGTAGTGCTTTATTCTACCTTTTACAGGCGTGAGGAAGCTGTTATTTATAAGTTAGGACTTAGCTTTCGTTTCAAGAAAATAATCTTTACCACGTACTACTTAATGCATTCCTCTACCCCTTACATAACCACCTGCCCCTTGGATAAATAACCCACCCCATTCCTTTAGAACGCCTGGAATGTCTGTTGCAGATCCTTATTA
>MU628322.1:0-33203 GCA_025688815.1 Aspergillus carlsbadensis
CCCAGGAATGGGCTCAACAAAGGCATAGATCCGGTCGTCGGCGTTTAACCCAGTAGCCACCACCTTGCCAACGCCAATGTAGATTCTCCCGTCCGGCGCAATGTATGATCCAAGGCCTTCTGCGCCCAGCTCGGGAAATCCGTCCTGGAACCTGGCGTTGCTGCCCCAGGTTCCGAGAGGCTCGGCCTGTTTCTTTGCGGGCCGGCCAGGGTTGTTCGAGTCGTCGCTCTCCTGCTGCTCCTGCTGCGGTGGCGCTGTGTTTTCGCTCCCACCTCCTCCTCGTCCTTCTTCTTTGTCATCGTTGCCGATCACCGAGGGAATGTCCATGTAGTGCAGGCGGCGGCCGTTGTTGCGGTCTTGGAACTCATAGATCCCCTCAGCCTTGCCAGGGACCGGCTCGACCATGGCGACGATCGCCCGACCACCAAACCGCTGCACCCTGCGCGTACGTCCCACGCCCTCGTAGATCATGTTGTCCGGAGCCGCATAGCTCCCGGGAGCCTCCTCCCCGACTCGGACCAGCGGGTCGAATTTCGGCAACGGCGTGTCGCCGCGCCGCGGGCCTCCCCATCCCTGGTCCAGCTCGTCCAGAGTGTACCGGAGCGCCGGCAGATATTCGATGGGCATATCCTCGCCGGTGTCGGGGTCGAAGAGCTGGTATTGTGCCGTCTGCTTCCCCTTCGGCCCGAGGTGCTTGAGACTCCTTCTGCTGCCCCGCGTGGCGTACGGCTGCACCCAGATGTACCGGTCGCCGCCGCCGCCGCTGGCGTTGGCGCAGAGGCCCGTCTCGATGACCTTGCCGAAGCCGATGTAGAATGTCCCCTCGGGGGCGTTGTCGGGGATGTAGATGCCGCGGGCTTCCTCGCCGGGCACGGGGAAGTCTTTCTCGAGGGCGCGCCAGCGCTCGGCGACCTTGTTGTGCCCTGCCATGGTGTGTTTGTTTTGCCGGAAGCGTTCGAAGAGGAGTGGAGATTTAAAGAAGAGTGATCAGGATGGTTAATCAGAGGGAAAGCAGTCTCTACTCTCATGGGATACTTATAATTCTCAGGGCTGGCTCAGCATCCTGGCGAAGCTTGTTCGTCTGCTTGCTTTCAAGGTGCCCGTCTTCTTTGTCCTGACACCCCGCCGGCTTGCTTCCTTCCGCTTTCAGGAGAAATTCCAGCCGATCACTGTTTGCCCTTTGTGGACGCAACAGGCTAGAGGGTTTGGGACTGTGGTTGGGTCTCGTCTCATGCTGTTTGTTCTTGCCCCACGGCATCTCTTTGTCCCTCCACCCTACACTCACAAGCAGCAGGCCGTTGCCCGGTACCAAACAGGAGTTATTTCGAGGCCACACTTCTCGAAGCGTCTCGAAGGAAATCTATACTCAAAGCTTCCAAGGTAATGCAGGCCCTTCGCACAAAGACAGTCCTAAACAGTGTCCGCGACGTCGGATGCGTACTGGAAGATTGCAAATCACTGGTCTAGTCATTGTATTCCTCGTTCTCTCCGAGCTGCCTTTGTATCGCTAATATTGGCGGCCGTTTGCGCTTTGGCGCCCGTTTGCAACCAAGAGCCAGCCTGGATTCTGGTTATGACTTCGATGGAGAAGCCCACAAACGAGGGAGACGCCAACCTCCGGGCCGCTCCAAGTGGTCGACGAGTTGCAGGATGCGTAAACTTGGAGTATCTAGTGGATACAAAACGGATATTAATTGTATACAGAGGCCATGACGGGATTGGATATATGCAGGATTTACCATGGGACATTATCATTCAACTGCTACGACGGCTACCAAGGACTATCCACGGTCTCTCCCTGTCAGCCAGAACCACCTAAATGCCATATACTTCACTAATAGCTCACTATCTGTGGGTCTAGATCCCTTTTTGTGCAGTTGGAAGTTGATACTCCCGGATACAACGAATTAGGAGATAAAGCAGGGAAACGTCAAAGATAAGTAGTAGGAACCAAATACCACAGCAGCTTAGACACAACAGACAGAGACCCTTATGCTGTTCGGGTTGATCACTGGGACTCAACTCCACCCGCTTCTAATCGGACCTACTTTACGCTGAGTTTGAGGAGGAGAACTACGGCGACTACGTTGAGGGCTCACTCGGGCGAGACTCTGGAGGACGACAGGTGAGGGAGCGTATACGCTGATCGGAACCGAACGTTTCACTCTGATCTCCACGGGCGCGAGGTCAGACACAGACGGGACGACATCCTGGCCTCTTCCCCCTCTTCCCTGCTGCAGCGTATCTCCCAAAACGGAAGTAACGCCCTCAAGCCCAAGCCTCCGCTCCGTTGAAGCTGTGGAACCAGCTCCTCCACAGTCCTGCTGAAGTGGTCGCGCCGTGGGAATCGAGACGCAGAAATAGCGTGGCCCGTAAAGTCGGCCATATATTCCAAGGGGAGTTCGTCGTAGAAGTCGTAGTCACCGCCAGACTTACACGGGATGGGCTCCACAAGCGCGTACCGTAGATGGCGCCAGTGGGAGAAAGCCCCATGGCAGTGACCTTGCCAACGCCAACGTAGAGTCTCCCATCGGGAGCAATGTAGGTCCCCATCGCTTCAGATCCGAGCCTGGGATATGTTTCGTGCCGGGCACGTAGGTCCCGCCGCTGGGAGTGGTCCCGGTTTCGATGACTTTGCCGACGCCGAGATAGAAGGAGCCCGGGGGTGCGTTGCCGGCGCCAAAGTTCTCTTCGCCCGGCTTGGGGCTGTGCGTCACTGCAGGTATAGGAGCCCCCTCGCTGAGTCGCTGCAGGACATTGGACACTGTGCAGAAGGGGAGGAAAACCAGCCAATGGCAGCCCGCGGAACCCGCGGGGTCTCGGGGACCAAAGCAGAGCAAATCAAATCACGCGGCGAATCGGCGAAGTTGGGCCCCGCCGGCTGGACCAAGCTCGTTCTTTAATTCTCCCCTCATCCTGCGTCTCCTCCCTCCCTCTTCGCTCTTCCATCCTCCTCCATCGCCCACGCGAACAAAGAACCCCAAGATGTGCATGAAAGCAACCTGCTCAACCTGCCGTATGCCATTCACCATTCCTCCCTTCTCGTATTCCCCACACTGAACCCACACTAACCCCCGCCCAGAAAAAACCACCTGGTGGGGCTGCGGCGCTCACATCCCCGCCGTCCTCGACTCCGTCCCCGAGAGCGAGCGCTGCACCTGCTCCCCTAAGGTTGAGCGCGACGGCAAGGAGTATCCGCCTAAAGGGTCGCATTGACTCGATGGGTGTCTTGTCTTGTGAGACTGTGTGGTGTTTAAGTTAGTGGAGTGGGTGGTGGTGTGGCGAGGTGGCGAGTGTCGGATATGGAGTTCCTCGAGTTTGGGTTGGCGCAGGAGTCAGGGTGAAGTGAAGTGAAGCGGCAGCTTCGGGCGCGTACATGGAAAGTATCGATGGTGGTTGGGTTAGATCACGTTAGTTGGAATCGAGTCTGTGGATCTACGTGTTGTATATAAGATTTTCCGATCCTGCAGGTTGCTTTGTACGCTATACAAGACGGCCTCGAGGAAGACGTCCTAAGTAAATGAGAACAGCTGCAGCTGTAGCTGCCCCTTGTGCTCACCGACCGACCACTCCCCATTCCTCCCCCGAAATCACCACAGAAGCCCGCTCCGCCAGCGCATAACCCGTCGCCTGTATATGCGCAGCAATCGGAACCCATATGACGCTTGCATCGACGACCCGTAGGCGCGAGACACCCAGGACCCTGACCTCGCCCATCGAGAGGTCGAGCTATAAGTGTGCGATAAGCATTAGTTCCTTTCTCCCTAGGGATACATACAACCAAGGGAGGATACCATACAGCTCCATGGCGGGCGAGCACGCATCTAAGGGATCCAGCAGGGGAGACTGCATTTCTCTAATAGCCTTCGATGTAGGACCAGCCACGTTGGAGCATACTCAGAAGTAAACACCAGTTTTATGCGCATTCATGTTCTATAAAGTGTCCCCTTATTCCAGGCAAAGCCACAGATAGATGAATGTCTCAAGTCCTGCTTTGGAGCTTCTATAATCATAGGTCAGTAGCCTTGAGTATATCCCAAGTCCTGCCTGTCCCAGAGCCCAAGACCATATGGCCTCATCTCGACAGCAGAACTAAACTGGACACTCGGCAAGTGAGCCCTGGGCCGGATCTTGTCTGTGCCTTCCCATCCAGCCACACCACCGCCAGACCGCACGAGGAAGGCACGATCCAGAGCCTGAAGCCCTTTCTCCGGCCCAGCAGCAGAGCAGCAGCAGAGACATCATCATCAACACTCACCGCAACGTACCATTTCCCAACTCTCTACAACACAATCCACCACTAGCATCTTACTCACCACACAAGACATCTTACAAACGCCATCGACAATGTCCTCCGCCGCAAACACCTCAGACACTTCCAACCCCTCCAACACCCGATCGAGCCGCTCCAACTCCCCCTCCCCCTCCTCCTTGCCCTCCACCACCTCCACCAGCTCAAGCGACCTCAGGGCATCTGTGCTCCCTCCATGGTCGACAAGCGAAACCGCCTACGAGTGGAACCGAGACCTCCTCGGCGCAATCTTCACCATGGAAAAGTGCGAGAAGGAGGGGGCGGATTGCCTGCTCCCGTTGAGGCAGGCACGCGCGCTGCGCTTGTACTTTGAGGCTTTGGACAAATACGTCAGTTGCCTGTTGTTGCTGTTGTTGATGTTGGCGACTTTTCATCGTTGTTCTTCTTTCTTTCTTGTCCATTTCCTTCTGTTTCGACTCTCGCCGGCCCGATGCGTTCCGTCCAACGTTGACACTTTGCGTGTGGTATAGGGCGCGACGAAAGGATCCAAGGGCGTGTTGGAGGACATTAGAGAGCGCAGTGTGGCTGAGAAGGCCAGCGCAACGGATAGACAAGATAAGGAATAAGGGCAGTAGCGCACGGCGTTTAGGGTGGCGTGTTACCAACCGGACACAGGAGGAGAGGAGCAAATGGGGCGGGGAAGCTATTTTTTCTGAGAACCCGTGCGAGGTTGATGGGGGACTTGATCTTGACAGGGCCTGAGGGGATAACTTGTATTTATATCATCCAGTTCGCAAACGAATTTGAATCCATCGCAGCTGTTGATGCGCACCTATATCCTCGAACCCGGCCGCCGTATACTTGAATTGAAACTCCTTTCAACCCTCGGCTTCTCGATGGGCTCGTTTTGTACGATCAAGCACTAACCTGGAAGGAAAATGGTCTCGACCCACGAGTGCCATGTGGTTGGCTCCGAGGATCTCACGCTGCGAGGCTCGGCGGGTGGGGACCCGAGAATCTCGCAAATCATGGAAAACGTGCGCGCTGCCCTACATTCGATCTGCTATTTGAACATCCAACCCAGGCCCAGGTATAGAGTGTCGGTGGGGCCTCTTTTACGCCTTTTAATCTAGTTAGTCCTTTAGGGTTGGGTGGGGGTGGTGACACAGTAGGTTATTTGAATGGGGATTGATTGTACCCTAGTTGGCTCAGTTTAGGTATTTTTTTGTTCTTGGGTATATAGTACTGTAGACAAGGAGTGGGAGTAAACAAGAGCCACGGCAAGGTTGAAGAGCATATGTGGAGGGCGTTACTAGTTCAGCTCAGGGCGCTGCTCGAACGACGTCTAGGTATCACACGGGGCCCGGACTCAGGGGACCTTTTGCTGCTCCGCTATCCCCAACCGCGCCTGAACCAAGCTACAAGGGAATGAGCGAACCTTTCCTGGTCCTACCTGCCTGCCATATGCTCGTGTATAATTGCCACCATTGACTGTCCTTTCTAGACAATTTCTATATCATCGCCCATGGCTGACGAAACTGTACGTTGGAAGAAGTTCGCACAGCTCTAAAATTATGGTCTTGTGCCATCTGACGAAGCACCATGTTACCATGGCCGTTCGAAGCGATTTGCCCATGATCTCAGTTCAGTCAAGTTCAGAAACCTGTTTTCCAAGACTACCAACCCCGTCATTGCCTTCTGATGAGGAAGGTTTGATTTATCTTCTGGATGGCCACAGATGCAGGCGGTGGATGCAGAGGGAACGGGAATATGAACGGAAGGGCGCTGGCTGGATTCGTCACTTTGCATAGATATACAAATGTTCCTGTATTTTGGAAATAGGCTGCAATGCTGATTCTAGAGTAGCTACATCGAAAAGCCCCTCTAGAGGCATGTGCAGTAGGTACATGCCTACCAAATAAGCGGAGAAGAAGCACATCGCTTCACATCACAGTCATGAGTCTCGTCGGTCATCTTCACACATCACCTCATTCACAGCGCATACCCATGACGGACAGCCATACCACAAACCAAACCGGCTATGTCCACCTACCTAGATTGCAACGCGATCATGCACACACCCCGTCCCATGACGATGCGCCGGACTCCTCTTCCCCGGCTTATGGAACACAGCGCGCTTATGATGCGCCGCCCTCTTCACAACGCCCACGGGAGCCCTCTCCGGAATACTCGAGAGATCATTCGCATACGTCGCGACCGCAAACGCCGTAGCGCGCGAATTCAGCAGGAACGCCTCGTGGTTCAGATTCTCGAAATCATCTCCCGCCAGGTGGTAGTTGACGTCGTACGACACGCCCGCCTCCCCACCCCACAGCGCGGCCTCCTCTTCGCTCTTGAGCCCCTCGGCGCCCGTGAAGACGCCGCCGGCGGGGACGCCGTTTAGTATGAAAGCTTCGTAGTCGGAGCGGCCGTCGAAGGCTGTTTCGACGGAGCCGACGCCGCGGTCGGCGAAGTAGTCTGTGAAGAGTTTCTCGATGGAGTCGGAGCCGGGCGGGCCGGTCAGGTTGAACGCGGAGCCGTCGCCGTCGTAGAGCAGGATGCCGTAGTTGGGCGAGGCGATCATGTCGAAGTTCAGGTACAGGCGGATCTTGGCGAGTTCGGCGGGGGTCAGGCTGGAGACGTAGTAGTCGGAACCCAGGAGGCCGAATTCCTCGGCGGTCCAGAAGAAGAAGCGCACGGCGTGCTTGGTGCGGAAGCGCGTGAGCGCCTTTGCAATGATCAGGTTCGAGATGATGCCCGAGCCGTCGTCGTTGATTCCGGGGCCGGCGTTCACCGAGTCGGAGTGCCCGCCTAGTGAGACGACGTTGTCCGGGTCGCCGGTTTTGGTCTGCGCGATGACGTTGTATGTGGTGCGGTTCTCCATGCGGGCGTCGATGACCAGGTCGACGGTTACGGGGCCCTCGCCGGCGAGGGCGATCAGGGCTTCGCCGACTTCCTGGCTGACGCCGACGATGGGCGAGTAGGGGCCCAGCTCGCTCTGCGCGGCCCCGAGGGTCCCGGACAGCGAGCCGGGGACGTTGTTGTACGCGATTGTGCCGACGGCGTCAGCCTGCGCGGCGTACACGGACTTTTCACCGAATGTGCACTCGCCGCGCTGCACGAGGACAACCTTGCCCGCGACATCGGCGGGGAAATCCTCGGCACTGCAGCCGAGTGTGTCAACGACCGCAAGCTCGGCGGTAACCTCGGTGCTGGGGGTGTATGTCATGGCGGTGGCCTCGTAGTCCTCGCCGTTGGCGGCGAGCGACTGCTGCGCGTCGCTCCAGAGGTGCACCTGCGGCTGCTTCCAGACATCGTAGTGCCCCGTGCGCTTGAGCTCGCGGTACAGCCAGTTGACGGTGTCGTTGTGGGCTTTGCTGCCGAAGACGCGGTTGCGCTCGGGGTAGGCGTAGGCGAAGTCCTCGAGCTGCTTGGCGCCTTCGAGGAGGTCTGAGAGGCGGACTTGCTTTTGGAGGGCTTCCTGGGGGATTGTTAGAAATTCGGTGTTCAATTGAATCACAATTGAAATTGCGACTGGGTTCGGTGATGGAGGAGGGGACGGAGACGGAGACGGAGACGGGGACACACCGGAGTCACCAGGGTCTTGCAGGACCCCTCAGGCGCAGCGAGGGCCAGGGGGGCCAGCGAGGCAAGGGGCGCAAGGAGGGCGAGGGACTTCATTGTGCAAACAAAGGGAGAAAAAGCAAACACGCCTGCACGACCTAACTTGAACTTCTTTGTCCTCGCCTCGTGAGCGACGATCGCCCTTTTATACCCTGGGCAATCAATCACAGTCACAGTGACAAAGCCTCCGCATCTCACTCGCATCTCGGCGCTCGCTGCAGGCTCCCCCTCACGCCACTGCCCACTGGGCAGCCCCTGCCAGCGGTGCCCCCCGTCGATCACTGCTGAAAAGCGCGAATCCGCCTCGAGTTACATCGCGTGCCTGGGACTCGCGGCTTGGCGCTGCAGCATCCGCGGCCAAGAGCGCGGGCGCAGATAAGAAATGGCTTGGAGGAGTGCATTGTCTGCGCTGGTTCGCGTGCCGTGGGGAGCTGGGGTTACAGCCAAGATGAGGGGCTGCACAATGAACCAATTGGCGCTGCTGAGGAGCGATTAGGGCAGATGTTATCATCCAGATCACTTGATTGCTATCGCGGGCAGTTGCAATTGCAATCGCAATCGCAATTGCGATCAGAAGACGGAGGATGCCGTGATCTAGGTGGATGGAGTATTGAGATTATTCTGAGACAGTCCCTAGTATACTGTGTACTCCATCTATCCATCATTATCCCGTCTTGACATGCACCCACTCTTCATTTTCTCCCTCCCTCTCCCTGTCCTTACTACTAGTAGTATGCTCCGCCTCCAAATCACCAATGCTCGCCATCCTCCGCCTATCAGGACCGACGATCCTCTCGCCCGCCTCGGCACTCGCCCAAAGCCCAGGCCCGTAATAAACCGCAGGCAGACTCTCCTCCAGCACAAGGTGCGCATTGCGCGTAATAAACTCGGCGAATGTCGACTGATCTTGACCGTCACCCTGGCCCTGACCCTTGCCCTTGACTAGTATCGCCGAATACGACACTGCGACGCCCACCTGCTGGATCCAGAAATTGCGCGCCGTCGCGCCGGCTACACGCGGGCCGGTCAGCGAGCTAAACAGCGTCCTTGCTCGCTGGGCTAACTTTTTCTTCTTGTCTCCTTCCTCTTCTGGATTCGCGTTTTCCGTCGTCGTGCTGGTGGTGGTGAATGCTGTGTACAGGTGGAAGAGGAGGTGGCCGTGCGTGGTGATTGCGGGGCTGGACAGGAGCGCCGCGTCGAGGTCGGCGATTTCGCGCTTCAGGAGGCGGAACCGGAAGAGGCGCTCTTCGATTGAGGTGGGGAGGGGTGGTTTCTCATCACTTGATCTGTCGACCGATAATATCTCCTTTGCCCTCTCTGCATCGCAAGGAAAGACGTCGGGAAGCGGTTTACGATCCGGTATGACGAACCTCGATCGCGCTGTGATCCCTTCCCAGACTTTCTTCGAGTAGTACTCCTTCCAGAGCTCGGGAGTCAGCTGGAAGATCACTTGGAAGGTTGAGAACGTCAAGGTTTTTATGTTGACGGGCTTTTCCTTCTCCTTCTCCTTCTCCTTCTCCTTCTCGTTCTCGCTCTCCTTCTGATCGAGACCATCCAGCGCCGCCATCGCCGCATCAACAACCAGAATCCAGAAATACGCCTGCGTCTCCGAAAACCTCGGCAAACTCTCATCAAACCTCCGCGACCGAATAACCGCCTGCTGCAGCGAAACCAGCGCATCCTCAATCCCAAGCCCCCGCCGCGTTCCACTCCCCATCTTCCGCAAATACTGCATCACGCTAAACGCATACCGCACCACCCGATCCGGCGCCGTACTCGGAACCGGCAACGTCGCCGGGTCAGCGAGATACTCCGTCTCCATATCCAGGGCCCGGAAATCCGGCTTGTGGAAGTAATCCGGCGACCCGGGCGTGCGCTTGTCCGGGTCTTTGCGGTAGTGCGCGACCCAGAGGTGTCGGTTCATCAAGTGCGGTGCGTGGCGGAGGACGTGTGGGAAGTCGGCGCGCGAGGGGAGGAACTCGCTCATGGTGTATTTGCGGTAGATCTGGATCGTGCGCTGGAGCTGCAGGGTCCAGAATGTGGAGAGTGTAACGCTGAAGCGCGGCGGCATGTCGAAGGTTAGTTGCGAGGATTTTTCTTTGAATTTTGTGAGTGCTGCGGAGGCTTCCTTGCCTATCGCGTAGACGTCGCCTTTGTTCCTCGAGTCGAGGATGAGGAAGTAGATTGCGCGCAGGTATCTGTAGTGATTCCACTCCGTGAGTTCCCCAGCTCGGAACGCGGCCCAAAAGGCATCAGCGGAGAGCGTGTCTCGACCGATATGCTCTTCCAACCGCGTATGCAGCTGCTCACTCGAGAGATCCTCATCGGGACGAGGCTCCTGCTTCGCAATGGCTTCCTTCTCCCGATCAGCCTCCTGCACCACCTCACACGGCGGAATCAACCCCACCCGCCGCACCGTCTCATGGAACTCCTCCAGAACCTCAACCGCGCCTTCCCCCGTCTTCCCGCTGAGCTTGTGCGTGAGCACCTTCCAGGTGATCTTGCCGTTATATTTGAGGAGTATTTCCTCGTACAGCGCCCGCGCGTCCTGGACGGTCTTTGCGTCGACGCGCGCGTCATCCTGCTTGTTCAGGCCGACCCAGATGAACCGGCATCCGCGCCGCACCATCTCGTGCAGGAGCCGCTCGAACATCTCCTGCACGCCGTTTTCGTTCCGCGTGCAGTCGTGGAGCCAGAGGACGAGTAGGGATGGGTTCAGTTCGCGGTAGATCAGGGGCCGCATGTCGCGGTACGCTTTACGCATGTTAGTCCATATGCATGTACCTCAATCATTCACTCATAACTCGTCGATAAAGACAGACAAATACTATCTATCTACCCAGCGGTTTCTGGATAGCAGAGCGATTGTGGATATGGGATATGGGATCGGGGAGACATACTCCGCATCTCCCAGATCGACCACTCATAGGTCGCCGGGTGCGTCGCGCGCTCAACCTGGAAGTAGCGCGTCGGGACGGGGTTCTCGGGGACGGAGTCGAAGGCCACTCGGTAGAGAAAGGTGGTCTTGCCGGAGTCGTCGTCGCCCAGGAGGAGGACGCGGTAGTCTTTTGAGCCGAAGAGCCATTTTGTGAGGGCTGTGGAGAGGTTAGTTGCGCTGCTCCCTGCGGGTTAGATTGTTGTATGGGGAGGGGAGCTTGTCTCACTGTCCATGTTGGCTTCTGCCTAGCGCGGCCAGAGGTGAATCACATCAACCGGTCGGAGATGCTGCTCGCGATTCTCTTTTATCTGTGGTGGTTATTTGTGGTGCCTGGTAGGCACACCAGCTTTTGCTCCTTTCTGTACGATGTTGTTAGGGGAAAGAAGCGGTTGCCAGGTGGCCTCTTGTACATATACATACGAGGTTCAGCTGCGGGTGAGTCAGATCAGGGCTGATCCCGCCCGCCGTCAACACAAGCTCGCTGCTAACCCCAAGGTCCTTGTCGCTGGGGAACATGAAAGCTTGGTGCCTGATGGCGTCGATCCAGAAGCATGATTATGTCATTTTTTTTCTGATTTAGTACGTGGCGTCTTGAGGCTCTTTCCTCGCTTTGTGGGGTACGCAGCAGTGGGTTTATGGAGGCGCCTACCACGATACTCGACAACCACAACCCTAACCTGATACCCATTCCATTCTTAAAATCAAATCCATCTACGTCTCCCTCCCCAAAATCCCCCGCATCTTCTCCCCCAAATGCCCCTCCAGCATCCGCCGATGGCCCTCCGAAACCCCCATGCGCACCTTCATCCGCTCCGCCGCCTTTGCAATACACTCGTCGAGACTCGGTCCCTCCTCCTCATCCCATCCCTCCTCCCTCGAAACCCTCTGCTTCCTCTCCACCGCCTCCCTATGCAACGCCACAAGTTCATCCTCCCAGCCCAGCCTCCTCGCGATCTCGCACACACCCTCATCGCATCCTCCAAGGAGAAGAACATCGCTCTCCCGAGCCCCAAAATCACCCACACGCTCATTATTAATCAAAACCCGCGGCACAGAGTCCGGAACTTTCCTCGGCAACAGCGAAACAGGTGCAACCTTCAGACTCGTCCCCATGACAATTACCAGATCCGCCTGCGGCAGGATAGTAGTTTCAACATCATCAAACTCCTTTGGAAGGGATTCCCCAAACATAACGATATCCGGCTTGACCGTCCCACCACAGCCATCCTGATCGCAAACGGGCACCTCACCCGCTAGAATCGCGCTCTTCATCTTCGCATCGGGGTATGGAACCCGACACTTCAAACACCGCTGAGTCTCCCAGCTCCCATGCGCATTGAGTACCTTTTCCCTCGAAACCCCCGCATCAACCTCCAACCCGTCGATATTCTGCGTAACCACGAACCGGAGCACGCGCTTCCGCTCAAGCAGCGCGAGAAACGCGTGCGCGATGCTCGGAAGGACGTTTCGGGGGTGTCGCGCGCGCGCGATCGCGTAGAAGGGTTCCGGCGTGTGTTTGAAGTAGTTGATGTGGAAGATTGCTTCTGGGTAGGGGAGTTGGAGCGGGGTGAGTTTGGCGTAGAGGCCTGATTTTGGCGACCGGAAGTCGGGGAGGCCCGAGGTTGTTGAGAGGCCTGCGCCACAGAGGATGAGGATGTTTTTTGTGTGCCCGGTTTTAAGAGAGGTTATTATGTTGTCGAGGGGTGGGTTTGATGGGATGGGAGGGGGTGAGGGTGTAGACATTTTAGGTGTGTGTAAAGAAAGATGTATGTATAGTTACAGGAAGGATAGAATCTTGCGGATGAAGGGCTGATAGAGGGGCGGGGATATATATCTTGACGAGAGGCTGTGCCTACAGAGCCGCATCGTAACCTAGGAAACGATCATGTGACGCACAATCAGATACAAGAACAAAACGATAAATGGTATTCGCTACAAATAAACAAAAAAATAGAAGCCTGAAATCCAATGGGACGCCTAAAATCTTACAAATACCTGCCACGTCAGTCCAGCTCGGACCCATCCGTGAGTGCCTGGACCGGACGAGGCGCCGCCTGCACCGGCCGCGGCTGCGAGTTCATCTGCATGATGTTCTTCTGCGACTCGAAGAGCCGCATCTGATCCGCGTACCGCTGGCTATCGATCTTCGCGCGGTCCTCGTATCCAGACGTGAGCAGCTTTTCACGTCGCTGGATGAAGCTCGCTTCCTCGTCGCGCCGCTGCTTCTCGTGGGCGTAGTTTTCGTCGCGTTGGGTTTTATCCATGAGCGCGAGGTTACGGCGGTGCTCGAAGTCGCGGTAGTTTGCGTCATCTTTGCGCTTGTTCGCGAGGTCCGTCACCTGGCGCATGTAGGCGAGTTCGGCGTCGTACCGCTGGGACGCGACGCCTGCGTGCCGGGTTGCGGTCTCGGATTCGATTTTGGCAGTTTCCGTAGCTATCTCTCGCTGGTTTTCGAGACTCAGATCGTGTCGCGCCTTGAGTGCTGCGAGTTCCTCCGCCTGTTCTGCGCGTCGCTGCATGAGTCGGCGCTGGTGGTCCTCGTGTTCTTCTTGGATACGGTCCTGGCGCTGGCGTTGTGCTTTGATCGCGCGAACGATCTCGTCAGGGGCGCCGATCATATCTTCCGGCTGCTCGCCTTCAACGGCCCAGAAGCGCTCCTTGCATTCAAACTCCATGAGAAGATCGACGAGTCCGGCGCGCTGAGACGGAGGCGCCTTGTTCAGCCCCTTGGCAACATATGCCAGAGGGGAATAGCGGAACCGGCCGTCCTCGAAGAGATTAAAGTCTCTATTGACGTACTCTGCCATGAACACATCTAGCAGTGCCTGCGTCACGGCAATGGCGTTCGCATTGTCCAGCGCAAAATGGAGAACCGACTTGCCCTTGGACTTGCGCTTGACGTCTCCAGCCGATTTCAGCAAGCCAATGGCCGCCTTGATTTGGCTCACGGGCTTGTTTCCAGCCATCAGGCATAGTTCAGCGAGTGCAGTTCTCCCCTGGAATCTCGAGCATGGATAGTCGCGCTGCTTGCCTTCGATGAGCAGCACCTGAAGTACGCTGACGTTGACCATCCGTGCCGCTTCATGGAGACTCCCATCGCCAGGCGCTGCGCCGGCCTTGAGGAGTTGGCGAGCGATTGAGCTGCTTCCAATAGATGCTGCGAGGGAGAGAGGCGAGATGCCGTTCGATGACTCTTGAGAGGGGTCGGCGCCAAACTGTAGGAGGGTAGCAACGGATTTGCTGCGCGAGCCGAGGATCGCCAGTTGAAGAGGCGTGCTTTGCGACAAGCTTGTCTGGAAGTTGACGTTGGCTAGACACGTTAGTAGACGAACACCCAATACAGATAGGGGACTTACCTCCTGCAGCGACTAGGATCTTGATAACGTCCTCGTCGAGTACGCTTTGCTCCTTGGCCAGAGCCCAGCAAAGCAAAGACACGTTCTCTTCGCCCGGTGAGAGCGGGAGTGCTGCCTTGATTACCGGGTCGACTGCGCACTTCTTGTCAATGAGATACTGCAACACCTCGCGCTCATCAGGGTAGGCTTGCAGCAGCTGCCAGAGAATCGGCCCATAGGTTGGATGCTCGTATGTGAGGTCAGGAGCGGAAGAATGCGAGCAGAATGCAACAACAATTTCGCGAATGGAACGACTGTCGGTGCCAGATCTGAAGGCAAGTGGGAATGCACGGGTCATGTTCTTCCTCCGAGGGCTGTACGCCAGTAGCTCCTTGAGCACACGGATGTCGCCCTGTGTCGACGCCTCCATCAAGCTGGCCCCGTCGTTATAATTCACATCAGCGCCCGCCTTGAGAAGGTTGGCGATGAAGGCAAATCCGGCTGGCGTATTTGCGACAGTTTTGATGGTTTCCAAAAGGGCCATGCTGATGCACTCGCCGGTCGCGCCAGCTTTCAGCAACAGTGAGAGGACTGCCTCTTCGAGGTGAGAGTTTGCTCGTTTGCCATTGCCCCAAACCGTCATGAACATTTCGGGAATACCCGAGTGGCCATGGAAATAAGGCTCGAGAAGGCGCAGTGTTTCGACATCGTTGCACATGACTGTGTGGAGGATTGATTCGCCTCCCTGGTAGAGAACAGACGCGTTCGCTTTCAGCAAGCACTTGGCTAGCCTACGGTCGCATGAGGGTGCGGTTACCTATTACTGTTAGTAGCGAACTAGGAAGATATTGCAAGAACTTACAGTTTTCAACAGGAGCTGGTCAAGGGTCAGTTGTGGCTTCGCTGCCGTGAGCAGAAGCTCCATGGTGGATAGTCGTGTTTCGCTCTGAAGAGTTTCGAAGGCAGCAACCAAGGCGGCAGCGACAGCTTCTTCCGTAACGCCGAATCGAAGAAAGAGCTTCGTCATTTCGACTCGGTAGTGCCCAGATCTGATCGAACGGCAAATCGGTGCACCATTCGCGTAGCTAGGTGACGCACGGTTCTCGAGCAAGAGTTCACAGATTGACGCCATCGCCCATCCTCCATCAGCAGCGGAGACTAGAGCCTCTTCGAGGAGTCGCTTAGGAATAGGACCAGTCTTGAGAAGGATACGGTAGGACTCGTACTTGATTCGGGAATCTTGGAGGGTCATGCTGAGTGCGAATGCGCTGTTGAGGGTTACTGTATTCGGTTCGTGGTGGAGAAGATGTACCAGGAGGACAAGGTCGAGTCGGGAAATAGCTTTGCGCAATGCCGCGCCTTCTTGGTAGTTGACAGAGGCACCGTGCTTGAGTAGAAGGAGAACCAGCTCCTCGTTGTTTTCTTCCTCGGTCGTACGAAGCAGCGCCTTGTCGAGTGTTGTTTGTGGCATCTTAGTGGCTAGCAACTGCTGCAAGTGTCGCAGGTCAGCCGTGGAGAAGGCGCCAACAAGGGCTTTATCGAATGCAATCTCAAGTGTCTGGAAGGAAGGGTGAGCTGCAAGGAATAGCTTGAAACATTCAAACATATTCATCTCGATGGCGTCCAACAGGATGCGGCCTTGTTGATTGTTGACATCTGCGCCCGCCTCGAGCAACATATGGAGCACACCCAGCGTTGCTTCACCGCGACGCTTAAGCCCTTGCATTTCATGTCGAAGTGCCGTAGTTCCCGTGTCCCCGGCCATGTCCCGACCGCTCGAAAGTAGAATGCGGATCTTTTCCATCCGGGCGCTGTCTCCTCTGGGCTGGTCAATGGCGACTAACAGGCAGGAGCAAAAGTCGGACTCGGTGAGGTGGTTATACTGGACAAGAAGCTCGAGGAACTCGATGCTCGTCGAACTGATCGCTTTCTTGAATGCTTTTCCATTCTCGAACGCAGTGCTGGCCTCTCCGGTGGTAAGCAATAACGAGGCGAGTTGGCACCCAGATGATGTTCCGTCAATGCTGTCAATAAGGGCTTGAGAAATCTCGTCCCCCCTGGCGCCGTTATGGAGGAGCATGTGAAGTATTTTGTACCGTTGGCTCTCGCTCAGACTCATTGTGAGTGGTACGCAAGATGCCAAGTCGGCCGGCGAGGGAAATCCAAGGAGAAGAATTTGCAGGATATCATCTTCGGATGATCCAACAACTGAACGGAGCAAAACGCCATCACCCTGAGTAACGTCCGCGCCGCGGTCGACCAGAAGCTGAATCATCTCTTTGTCTCGTGCACCGACTGGCCGGCTCATCGCTGACTTGAGGACCATGTCAACTGGAGTGCCATTTGCACCAGCATCGAGAAGCTTGCGAGTAAAGCGTAACTGCACGCTGTGTGAAAGTTTGTCAACTCGTGGGAAGACTGCGTTGACCGACTGAACGGCGGGTTGCTGCTGTAGAAGGCTATCCAGGAACTCTTCATCCTCGCCCATCACCGCGCAATCCAGGGCAAGGCCGTCTTCGTAGTCCACCGATGCACCGTGACGGAGCAGCATCCGGACGCTTCCAAGGTCGCCGGCTTTGACACGGTCGATGAGCGCTTGATCTACAACATGCCCGACGGCGCCTTGGTCCAGCAAGAGCTCTGCGAGTGCTCGCCAGTCTTCGTGGGATAGAGAGTTCGCTGTTTTTGTTGTCGCGATTTCGCCGAAAATGTCGATCGCCAAGTTGTCATCGAGATTTCCTTGGTTCAGGATACGGGCCGTCTCTAGGTCCACCGCGCGCACGGCATGTCGGTACGCCTCTCCGTCGTGATGGTTGAGAGACGCCCCCTTATCGACAAGAAGCTGGACCATTTCCCTCCAGCCCTGTTGTACCGCCCCGTTCAATGCAAGTGATACGTTGTCGCCCGAAGCACCACCGTTCAGCAGAAGTTCGATCAGAAGGTATTTCTCGTCGTCTGGCACATCCATTTTGAAGAATACATAGGCAACGATCGGAGCGAGGGTATGAGGTAGTGGCGGGTTCGGAGACATCAGCAACGATAGGATAAGGTCGGTACGTTTCGACCGGACAGCCTTTTCCATCGCAAGGCCGCTATGGGCGTTCGCGTCGGCACCGTGGGCGAGGAGAAGGTGGACGACCGTGGCACTTCCGCGTTGGACGGCATCGGGGAGGGCAGAGGTAAGCGTAGAGAGTTCGACCGGGATCTGCGCCTGAAGTAAGAGACGGACAAATTCTTCCTCACCAGCCCGTACAAGGCCAATAAATTCGTCTGAGCTCGCATTCGGATCTGCATTCTCCTCCAACAGCACTTGGGCGTTTCTGAAGCTCCGCATCTGGAGGGCGGTTGGGAGGATGCGGTTGACGACGTCAGCGCTCGCATGATGGGCAAAAAGGTGGAACATATCCGTCTGCTTATATCGCATCGTACTGCAAAGAAAGGTGAATAGCAAGTCGTCCGTCTCCTCGTCTGCAGCCTGCTGTCGGCGTGCGAATCGGCCAGTCCTCGCTTTCTTCGGCTTCTGGAGCTGGAAGCTATTCCAGATGCTCTCCGCCACGCGAGCCGAGCCTGAGCCGTTGACGAGCTCCGTCAGCACACCGCAGTAATCCTCGTATGACCATTTGTCCTTCTTTATTTTCCCAGTTGCTGCGATCTTGGTTTCGCCGGTTCTTCGGATCTCGGACGCCTGCGCGAGAAGAAGGTTGCCCTGGTCTTCATCTTCTTTCCGTGCGGTCGCAACGTAGGTGGAAGAAAGTGGTACCAGGGGTCGAAAGTCGTCTGCTGGGACATTCAGCTTCGTGCACCAGGCACTAAGCCATGCGTCGTCTCTGCCGCTCTGCGGCATCGTGTGGATGATTAGATTAAGGGAAAGTGTTGGATAGATTAAAAGGTAGGAAAGGGTGAGAAAACGAAAAACATAACGAAATAAAAGCGGTTGAAGTCAGCAGAGGCGCAAGGTTTGGGAGCGGGGTTCCGCGAGGTTATATCTTTGCCCGAGAAGGCTGATGCCGGAAGTCATGGGAGAAGCGCCCGACGCTCCGCCCCAGAGCGAATCGCCTGTCGCAGGAGTCAGCCAATAGGCGCCTGCGTCGTTGAAGAAAGTGTCTGACAAGTCATTGTCCTTGAAACAGACTCCCAAGGCCGATTGGAGAATCCTTGACGCAGCTGCTCTCGAGACATTCACCATTCAAAGCTCTTTGCTTGCCTCAGTTCGTATTCATTGTCCTCTGGTTCATGCTGGAAGCTTCACGTCCCTTGGACTGTCTCACAATAGAGAACAAAGCATCGCACACAATGGTCCTGCTTTGAGCTGGGACTCAGACAGCCATGGGTGTTGTCTGTAAGCGCCTTTGTTAGTTGATGTGTTAGTGCAGGACGCAACCCCACCACGGCGCTTCCTGAAACTACCATCCACAGACCAGAACCTGCTCAGACTCTTGACTCTTCTCCCCTGACGGGTACTAAGAATAGTGAGAGCAAAAATAGCGATCAGGCAGCAGCATACGATAATGCTCGATTCTCGTCGCGCGAAGCAGTCGCGTCAACTCGGGCGATCCCAAGCCGGGCAACAGCAACGCAGGGCCGGGCGACAAACGGATTCCCTTTCTGAGACTAGCGTTGTCTTGTGACGGGAGCCGCATTCACAAGGCAGAATTGCTGAGTCACACTGCTTCGTGCAGTGCTTTGTGCTGGATCTTGGCAAATCCCAACACAGGCACGTGTCACATGCCAGGAAGATTTTCCTACTGAGTCGCTATATACAAACTGAGAAACCACAGTCTACCTTTCCTCAGCCCGGGGGGTATACGGCGGCGGCCCAGTATAAGGAGGAGGCGCCACGTCCTCCGCGGGATCAGGGGCAGGAACCCGCGCAGGGGGTCGCGAAGCAGCATCACTGAGCTCATGCTCCTCCGCCAAAGCCTTCGCTTGCACGATCTTCTTATGCCTCTTATATATCCAGAAACCCAAGAACGCCAGCAGCGCAACGGCGGCAACGATAATTACCGATAGACCTGCGCGCCATCCCACGCTCATGCCGGCGTCGTCACTCTTAGCTGGATGCTCGCTATCTGCGCTGGTGCAGTGGACATTTGACCTGACTGCTCCATTCCCGGATCTCGCGACGACTTCATCGATGAGAGACTCACAATCGAGCGGGAGCTCGGAGCTGATGTTGAAAAAGCCGTGACCCAGATTGGGGAGGCGGACGCTGTTGGGGATGGTCAGTGAAACGGGTTTACGATGATTGCGATGCTGAAGGCACATACCTGTTAATGCGCCCAGAAAGTATCAGTCCCGGTGAAGGCAACTCCTCAACTGGTAGGTCAAGGCTCAGCGTTGTATCTGTGTGCAGTGTGAACCCTTCCCCAGGGTAACTTGTCAGGGAGTCCAAATTGAGGCTGATGATGGCTGTTAGCTTCAATGTACTAGCGGACAGGGATTTCCTACCTCTCTATTTCTCCGTTAACCGCTGCCAGTGGCTCGATACGGGTGATCTCCGGGAAGCTGATGCTCACTGCACCTGTCACATTAAGCATAAGGCCATCGGGTGTATTGACCTCCTCCGTCCCTGAAGGACGAACCGTGCCGGGAATAGCACGCAATCGTGGTGCTGAAATTCTATTCAAGGTCAGTCATAGGCTCCAATGCCCATCGCCTGTCGTACGCATGGAAAAGGGGGCGTACTGCGATGCCTTTCCCTCCACATAGAAGGCGTGCGCGACCGTCAAGACCTGAAGCGAGACATTCATTGTGCCCTGTGCGGGAAACGATTTCGAGTCGCAGTCCTCGCTGTTGCAGATCTTAAGAACCCCATAAACTGTCTCCAGCAAATCGAATGGGATACTGCATACGTTCAGCACATCGAACCAAGTGTCAGGGTTTGCTTCCACTGAACTACCTTGTCAAGTTGCCGATCAAATCCAACCCATCAACGGACGTCAAAGATCGGAAGTACAGGTAGACGTCGAGCGGAAACCGCCCAAGCAGGGTACCTGAGATTTCCTCCAACTTTGGCATGGAGACGTTTACCAGAGTTGGTGATGCATTCAATTCCAGAGATCCCTCGATCTAATGAGATTAGCAACCTACACATCTAAAGTGGGAACCGACCCTCGACATACCGCTATCAGATCAGGAAAGTCTATCAAGGTGATTTGAGACCCTTCTTCCAGTTGAATACCACGGCCCGTCAAATTCGTGAGTCCTGGAAAGGTAAGTGGCCCGCTATATGTTTGCCTGATGGTGATTTGCCCATCCAGCTCAGTGCAGCCTGTCTCGACCATCTCATCAACATCGGCCTGTTGCTCGATAGTATGATAATACGTTCCCAAGCCACTGCATATCGAAGGGGATGTCGAATCCTGCGCCATTGTGACTAGGTAAATCAGCTGCGGTCACTGCAACTATGTGAAAAGATGATGAATACCAGGCAGAAATCCCAGGGCCAGAGCGATGAGTCCGGCGCCTACCCGTTTCACGATCATCGTTGTCGGCAAGAGAAGCAAGAAGTCATCAGTGAGTGACAAGAAACCGTTCAGCGATGCAATTGACGCTTCTCCCGGACGAGCGGGTCCAGCAGGTATTTACGGCGTCGCGTTTGCGGGCAGTCGTAGGCGTATCGGGAGTGAGGGGCTCAGTCGACCCCGGGAGTCTTGGACCCCAACCCCCAGCCTCAAGATCGGCTCACGCTAAAGCATCGCTTCAATGGCGATTTCTCCGGCCAAGGCCTTGGCAGCGGTATTTTGCGCGCATCGCACTGTGGAGTGGGCCGAATGGCCCGTTTTGCCCTCCAGTCCGAAATGTCGTGCTTCAGCCCGCGAAGGCCTCGGAAGCTTGAGCGTTCATTTCATCAACGGTCCCCAGCAAGTGATTGTCCGGTAAACCTCAAACTACCCGCAGTGACTCAAAGTCGTCCCCCAGAGATTCAAAGATTGATCAACGCTCGAGGGTCCCTTACGAGTGATGAAGTTTGAGGAGTGGGTATTTGTGCAGTGCTCTCGCGGGGTTGCCCGAAGCAAACTGGCTGAGAACGGGGTTGATCCACAGTTCTAGCGGGTGGCGTGATTCCACGAAAAGCTTGGGCCGATGGCCTGCTAGAGGATGCATTACCTTGAACAGCGACATGTCTTGGATTACGTCGCGTGCGTTTCGGGTCACACCATAGTGCAGGAGTGGCTTCCCAGGGGTTGTAGGTCGCAACAGCGTATCCGGCGGGCGGAGACCCCTGGTTCTGTATGCTGTGGAAGTGCTCCTGGACCCCAAAGGATCAGATAGGCAAACAGATGGGCCGGGTGTACCCCGATAACTTGATGAGTCCTGGGGCACCTTGACCGGCAGAGAGAGCAAGCCCTGATGGAGAGTCCTGTTGTGATCAGCCTCGAACGGGATCCCGGGCGGATATAACCTGCTATAGGATCCAACGCTGCTTTTGAGCATGAGCTGCGGAAATTTGATGAACTGAATCCCGACAGCTCAGAGTGTTGGATGAGTGATACAATGATACTTTTGCCGAAACCTCGGGCGTTCGGCTGTGTTGTGCACGACATAAAGGCCTGTTCACTCATCATCCGGTAAACCACTGGGTTGTTAGTCCGTGTCTCCGCATTTGGTTCACCTCCGGCGACCGGGGTAACCAGATGGTGAGAACTGGGGCTGCGGGGTACTAGTGGTCTATGGAGAGCAATCGAGCACTATACCGGTGAGTGAACCCGGGACATTTAGCCGGTCATCAACGTCCAGTTCCTGCGCCATATTCGCAAGCGGAGGGTACATGCTATATCTAACTTGGTTCGAAATTTTGGGCCTAAGTTTCCAGTAACATCTCAATATCAAGCGGCCGTTGAGGGCCACTTTTTTTTTTGGCTCTACCTGTTGAAGGTACATACCATCCCCACTCACCCTCTACTGCTCCCTCAAATACTCGCCATACCTAACCGCCTCATCGCGCTCCATCCACTGCCCCCAAAGCTCCTCCTGCCCTACAGGCGGAACCATCCCATTAACCCTCCAGTTATCCGGCGGGTGCTCGTAGATGTTATATTCCCACTTAACGCCCTTGGGCGCAAGAACAGGCTCGACGATGCGATTAACGCTGTCGATGAAGGCGAGTCTCACTTCCTCGCTGGGGAACGAGCGCGCGGCGTGGTCGAGCACGAAGAAGACCGTGTTGGGCGGCGTTTTCCCGCCGCTGTAGAAGGTGCCGATGCGGTTCTCGTGGAAGAAGACGTTGACGAGGAACGCGGGGATGCCGAGTTTCACGTAGTTGTCCGTGATGGCGCGCGCGAGGTCGTCTTTTTCGGTGCGCGAGAGCGTGTCGGGGGTTACTTCAAAGGTCCAGCGGGGCATTTTGGGTGGATGGAGTGAATAGTGGGTTTGATGTGACGAGGCTGGAGGTGGTGGGTTGGGAATCTGGGGGTTTGTGGGGGAGCTTTCAATTGTATTTATACTATATATCCTTAGCTCCTCTGGTGACTGACTGCGCATAGTTCCTCTCCCAACCGAGGACACCGAGGGTCAACGCTCTTCGCTCGGGCATATGAATCAACACACAGCCGGATCTGGTGCTGTGGGGTGATACATGTTCCTCAATATGAGGGTGTGTGACCATGTATCGGGCTGATCACTAACCATTCCTCGGCTTCAATGTCCCCAGTACAGAGTAGACCTCGGTGAGATAAAAGGTGCTTCCTGCTCAGCCCTTTTACACCCCGTCCCCTCCTCCATCATCCTATCCCCAACCTTGATCTCGCAGTCCAAAATGGCATCCCCCCTCCAAGCAGACGTCTACGTCTCCTCGCGCCTCCCACTGGCAATAAAGCGCCAGGGCGAACCCAGCCTCTTCTCCCCAATCTCCTGCACGCTAATCCACGGGGCAAAGTCCGCCGTCCTCGTTGACACACCCATATCAATCGCGCAAACCGAGGACCTAGCAGCCTGGATCAAATCCACCGCCCCGGGAAAGGACCTCCACTACGTCTACATCACCCACGGACACGGCGACCACTGGTTTGGAATCGCCACGCTGCGCAAGCACTGGCCGAACCTGCGCGCCATTGCGACACCCGGCACAGTCGCGCATATGGCTGAGCAGGTCAAGCCCGAGATCTTTGAGGGGACGTGGTTGGCTCTGTTCCCTGGTGGACAGATCCCGGCTGTGGGTGAGCTGGAGCTCGCGGAGGCTACGACTTCCTCGAGCTTTGAACTGGAGGGTCATGCGTTCTGCGCTGTTGAGGTCGGACATACGGATACGTATAATACGACCGTTCTCCACATCCCTAGCATCCGGCTCGTCGTTGCAGGTGATGCGGTCTACGGCGACGTGCACCAGTACTTTGGGGAAGCGAACACAGCTGCCAAAAGGCAAGAGTGGCTGCGCGCACTTGACACGATCGAGGCGCTGGATCCACACACTGTGGTTGCGGGCCATAAGCGCGCCGGGACGGTCGATGGACTGTTCAATCTGTACAAGACGCGGCAGTATATCTTGGACTTTGAGGATGCCGTGGGCAAGGCGTCGAATTGGAAGCAGTTGGCGGACGATATGCGCAGGAGGTATCCGCACCGCATCAATCCGCATGCGATTTTGAGGGGGGCCGTGGCGGCGTTTCCGGAGGGGGATGCTGTCGCGAAGGTTTGAGGGGTTGTTGGGCTATGCTTCTATCTATGTATCTAGTTGTTTCGCTTCTATATCATTTGAGAGGACAATGGGAGATATAACTGCGCTGTAGTACGCGAGCTAGGATATATTCCTTCCAGCTGTTTGTTGTATAAGTATGCATGGTGCTGAGATCAACCCTCCACAATTTTACGTACGGACGCACCAACATGTATAAGACGCAACCAATAGAAGTACCTTTCCTCCCGGGGGCCCCGCATCCCAATCCTATACGACTGCGTCTAGATCGCTTGGCTTGTGCATGATTAGTGATACGCGCGCACGATGAGTGATCAACCAGGATACCTCGGCCCACGGCGCCAGGCATCGTCCAGACCCCTGCAAGCACGCTTACAATGGACCCTGAAAACGTCAAAACCAGAGAAACTCCCTCTCAGTCCTTATCCGCCTGCTCGGACCGCTTCGTACAAAAGGTTACCACTAACAATGGCCGAACCAGCGCATTCATCCACCTTTGAGAAAGCGATTGCCGTGACGCCACTCGACGCGAATACGTACGCGGCGTATCTTGATCCTTCGTGGTGCATTGGACTGGGTATGTACATGCAGCCCTCATGATGATTGAAACCTATAGCTGATTATACGGACAGTCCCCCACGGCGGCTACACAGGAAGCGTAATCTACCGCACAGCCGCAACGCATTTCGCACAAAAGCTGGCAACGACTACTTCTTCCGACGCGCGGAGACCAAAGCGCGCCCAGGAACCTATCGGGTTGCAAATCACCTTCCAGCGACGAACGTTCGCGGGCCCTGCGATTCTCTCCGTGCAGGAAATCAAGCTCGGGGCTCGAGTTAGCACGATCCATGTTACGCTCTCGCAGGCGCGGGACGAGCGCGCGGCGGCCGCTGCAGCGACGGAGTCTGGATCGTTAAGACCACCCAAGAGCAGTGACCTCGAGGTCAAGGTCCTCGCGTATGTTACGCTTAGTCCCCCCGAGGCCGAAGAAGGCCCCGCCGTGACGGGGTCATGGGATCTATCGCCTGCTCCGCCGCCGGGCTCACTTCCGGGTGGGCTGATTGACTTCAAGGTACTCGAAGAGACTGGGATAGATGGGGAGTGGAAGGCCGGGCCTGTGGCGACCCCGACGCTGCATGCGGCGAAACATCTCCAGGCGTATAGCCCGGCATCGATCCTACGACCGAAGACGGTCGCGGAGCGTGCAGCGCAGGTGGTCGATCAGTGGTCGCGGTTTGCGCCGGGTGGAGCGCCAGCGCGCTGGTCAAATGAAGCGGTCGTGTACCTTGCGGATATCTTCCCTGCGGCGCTGGATCGGCTGGGGGCGCTGCAGACGATTGAGACGCATCGTGCCACCGGAGGTGGGGATCGGACTGCGGCAGGGGACGGGAGTAAGCTTGCGACGGGGGAGGGCCTCGTGCAGTTCTGGTATCCGACTGTGACGATGAATATTGATTTGAAGCGCAGGCTCCCGCGCGAGGGCGTGGAGTGGTTGCATTCGCGGGTTGTGACGAGGATGCTGAGGGGCAGTCGCGCGGATCTCGAGGTGCTCATCATTGATCAGGCTGGGGGCCTGGTTGCGACGAGTACGCAGGTGGCGTTGGTGGTTGATCCGGCGAGGAATGGCAAAGGGAGGGGGGAGGGGAAGCTGTGACTACTAATACATCGATATAGAGACCGTTAGATGATAGAAGGAGCCAATAGATTTCATAGAGTGCAGTTGATACGATGCTAAGTTGACGGCAACCTCTACGTCGCTCCGCCTGAGCCTACGGCCATGTCCTAGATGTATTCCCTTCTCCACTAAAGTTACTATGTGTTGCACAGGTAAATGATCTCAACATATCCGGGCAATATGGCACTCCCTCCCGCATCCACCTGCTTCCCAATTGAGCGTGTTTACCATCCGATGAGGGGGTATTATTTGATCTTGTGAGAGCCTGATCAGAGCCTGATCTCGGTTCCCGCAATGATCACTCATCGATGGATCACTCATCTCATCTATAGCTCCCTCATCTCCCTAGACCCTGGATGGGGCGGAGATAGTGAATTCTTGGGGAAAGCAGTGTGTGCCTCGGTTATCTTGTCCTCTGGCAGTCAATTCAAGTGATCTTCACCATACTTCACGAGGCAGGATAGCCCTCTCAATGTAGCATCAATCAGTATATAAAAACAATGTTGCCTTCAGCAACTGCATTACCACCACCATCACCCGAGTCCTCATCTGCAAACCCCGTCGCTCACCAACAATGTCACCCAACACCTACCAACCCATAATAACCAGCGACGCGGACGTCAAAACCGCCTCGAAGCGGCGACTCGTCTACATCCGCCCCTTCCTCCTCTTCTGGCTCAACTCGCTCTTCGCCGAAATCATCTTCCTCGCCGTCGGCATCTTCATCATGACAGGCACACGCGACCTCCTCTACAAAGTCCTCTGGACACTCGTCTTCTGCCCACTAGGCATGGGCGGGGCCATGGGCGGGCTGATTAACGTGTTCATCGTCGACCACTACTACGGCAAGAAGGCGGCGCATTTCACGGGGATCCTGGCGCTGCTGATTCTCAGTGCGTGCAATTACCTGTGCTATAACCTGGATAGGCACTTTGGGTGGTTTGGCGCCGCGGAGCATCCGATGTGGTTCCATTGGCGGTATCCGATGATTTGGGCTGTTGGGTATTGGAATGGGATTTTGCTGTTTACGGATGAGGGGCAGGAGAGGTTGGTTAGGATGGGACTGTAAGGTGATGCATGCTGCCCGTATTATCGGCGGGTATAGCAGGGCTTTGGGAGCAGTAGTCTGAGGGATGGCGCGGAGGACTGGCAGCTGTTGGGGTGGGAATGGTGTTCGAAGGAGAGGTCGGGTGTTTCAATTGATTGTGGCTACCTCGGCTGTGTTGAAATAACTTGCTAGTAGTTTCCTTGAATGGTCTTCGTGCTGTTGATGATATCAAGGCCATATCAATCGGAGCAACATAATGGGCATATCGACCGACAGCCGAACCCTCGCATCCAAGCCTCGGTATAGGTACTTGAATACTAATCAAGCCGGGTGAACTTTGCAGTGATGTATTTATAATACTATTTAAGTCAACCATTGTATATCACCTTGACTACCACTGCATAAAGACCCAAACACGCACATCGCAATGAAACACACCCTCAGCCTATGGAACACAGCAGATGCCTGGCTTGGCTGGTTCTCAATCGGTAGACTGCGCCACTGATATCTAACGTATCGCATCCAACTAACTGCTGAAGGCGCGAAAATCCTCTCTGCAGCGGTATGGGGTCCGTTTCGCGGTAATTCTGGGGCCGACACTTATCATCACCACCTCATCCAAGCAGCGGTGAAAGCGGTACAGTCTACTAGTCAGGCGTTGGAAGATCACAGGATATATTTTAACATTTTCTATTAGCTTACGCGGCGCTTCAGTCCGCTGCAGCTGCAGTGAGGAACACCACACGCGACTTTCGGAAAGTTATTTGAACGCTCACTTGATTCCCAGGTATCTCTTCAAGTCATACGACCAGCTATACCTGGAGTACTGCAAACGAATCGGCACCGAGCCTTTCTTCGTCTCGAATGATCGCGGGCTGCGCGGTTTCTGGATCGGGGATCCAACGACAGCAAAGTATGTGGTGATCCATTTCCACGGTAGGCAATACCTAGGACACCCACGTTCCAGGTGCAAAGCACAAACATAGAAAAAGCTGACACGCAACCCAATCCACGGCTCCAGGCGGCGGCTTCGCAATGGACGCAACCTCCGCATACCTCGACTTCTGGCCCACCATCTCCAAGAACTTATCAGACAAGGGCATCACAACCGCCTGGCTAAACGTAACATACACACTCACACCACACGCAACATACCCGACCCAGTTCTGCGAAGCAGTAGAGTCGCTCCGATACGTCGTGGAAGATCTCGGACGCTCTCCACGCGACGTCATCCTCGTCGGCGACTCCGCGGGCGCGAATCTATGTCTTGCACTGATCTCGCACATCTCTCACCCGTCGCCAGATGTCCCGAGCCTGGACATCGCTGAGCCACTCAGGGCGCTTGTGTGTTTGTCGCCCTGGGTATCCTTCCGGCATGACTGGCCGAGTATGAGGCGGAATGAATGTAAGGATATAGATGCCAAGGACGTCACGGAGAGGTGGGCGCGGGGGTACTTGAATGGCCGGTCCACGAACTATTACGTCGAGGCGTGTGATGCGCCTGAGGCCTGGTGGGATGGCGCGCGAGTCGAGCAGACTCTTGTGCTAGCTGGGGGTGATGAGGTGCTTTTGGATCCTATTATGGGCTGGGTGGCAATGTTTAGCGTAGGTTTCGCCTCTACTTGCATCTAGATTCATGTCATGAAGCAAAGGACTAACTACCGGCGCTTTCTTTGCAGAAATCGAACCCTGACACGACCTTGGTTGTTGGGCAGGGCGAGTGCCACATTGCGCCGCTTATGTGGCCGTTGTTCGGAGATAGACATGAGACTCAGCAGGGTGCTGCGCTGAAGAGTTGGTTATCTGAGAGGTTGCGTGTCTAGCGGTTTGTACGGCCTACGGTGCAGCAGAGCTATGGTGGTCTTATTCTCCGATGTCCTGACCCGCAGTGAAGATATACAGATATATGTATTTGTTCCTGTAAAGCCTGAGAATGTCAATGGAGCAGCAACAACAATTTACACATAGTGGCACCCTGTAATATCTCAATTTCCACGCAATCATTGGCAGAGATAGCCTGCACTTTATCGTGTACTCCGTACCTAGGCAAGAAAAGTTCGCGTGGTCGTGATGTTTCCCCTCCGATCCGCCGGGTTTTACATTGTCTGGGGAATATATTGCAATTTCAAGGGTAAAGAAGAGAGACATGGAGCTTGGGCATTTTGCCATGCATAGTGGCAAGCAAAAGGAGCTTCTTGAAGTTGAACGTCAAGAGATGCTGTTGGAGAAGGAGTGAAGGAACCCTATGAGACCTGTTCTCTCGCTCAGGACCTCCTTGAGCAAGCAACCAACCTCTTCAAGTTGTCTGCAAGGATGTTATTACCGAAGCTGGTCATTAGTAGTCATTTAATCAACTCTCTCCGCGATTCTTCTACGATAGTAATAACTAGGTGCAGAAGTGAAGTATTCGGAGGGTTTTCTTTCGTCATCGCTGACCAGATGGCGCAATTTCCAATCGAATCGGACCTTTTTATTCCGCCCCATACAACCTGTAGCCTATCAACCAGCACCCACCCTCTCTTCTATCGTACATTCTATCCAGGTCGTCCACTGTGCCATGCTAGCTGCCGCATTCCATTCCCCTCCCACCCCCGTATAAACCCTCACTTCACCTCCCCTTCAAATCCCGATCAACGACATCCTCCAAAATAACCTCCCCCCTCTTCTCCGCCGCCATCTTAGCGAGCTTCAGCCTGCGTGTCTCGCGCTCCGTCTCCCAGGTGACATACCACGTCACAAGCGTAAGAACCGCACACAGCCCGAGTAAGCCCATCGCCACGGAAAAGGGCACCACGTACCGCGGCGCGTACTTGCTCCGGAACATCTGCGGCCCGATCGCGCCGCCGATCTGCCCGTAGCTGTTCACGAACCCGATTGAGAAGGCGGAGCCTGTTGCGCGGGAGGTTGTTTGCACGCGCCAGGGCCTGGATATACAATGTTAGTGGGTTGCGGAGGGAGTTATGGGGGATAAGGTATGGAGGAAGATGAAGACGATGAGGGTGAGGGTGAGAGTGGGGACGCACCACATCACAGGAAACCACCCGGCCTTGAGTGCGTTTCCAATCAGTGTCACGGCGTATACAGCGCCGGTACCTGGGTACGCGACAAAGACGCCGTAGCAGACGATTATGATGAGAAGGAAGGTGAGCGGGTACAGCGGGCGCGGAATTCGGCTTCGGTCCGCCATGACGCCGGTGATGGCGATGAAGAGGAGACCCGTGGCTGTGATGGGGAGGTTAAGCAGTTGTGCTTGGGCGATTGTTCTGTGGTGGGATTGTTAGCTTTCGGACCCTGACTTGACCGCTGTCGATCTGAGGGAGGGAAACGTACGTAAAACCAAGGTTGGCAATCACAGTCGACTGGTAGAATGTCACGCCGTCCGTTCCGACGGTAAAGGTCGCCCAGATGAGGGTGAAGAGCCACAGGCGGATATCCTTGAGGGAGTCGAGGACTTCGCGGAGTTTGAAGTTTTTCTCGTTGGCGCGGGGCGCGTTGGATGGGAGGCGAGCTTGGATGAATTTCTTCTCTCGCTCTGTTAACCAGGATGCCGTTTCGGGGACTGTGCTGGGTTAGCCTAGTTATATTTCAAATCGAAAGCACAGAATAGTCTGGGGGATGGAATGGAGGGTTCTTACAGTCAGGGAGGAGGAACCAGATAGCAACGCCGAAGATGACTGTCGCGATCCCCTCGGTCAGAAATAGCCTGTAATGGATGGATTAGTGATTGCCCAACCTGGTGGTAGAGGGAGATATCTATCGAAGGAGCCAATGCTTACCATTGCCAACCGGAAAGTCCGGCCGCGCCAGATACAGTGTCAAACGCGTATGCAAGAAGGCCTCCGAAAATGTTGGAAACGTTGCCGCAAATATCTATCTCCCATTAGCCACTGTTTCCCGTCACGTAAGATAGGTGCAAGAGCGCACAAAAGTAGAGCAATCGCAGGGACATCTCGTCGGGACGATACCAGTAGGTCATTTGAAGGATGACACCGGGAAACTGTCCAGCTTCGGCCTTTGCGATGTTAGAAATCGTGGTTTCCACGTCCATTTCCCTCAGTGCCTAGGATATCCCCCGACAGGTGCGAGACATACCGCTCCGAGCAGAAATCGCGTGGCATATAGACCCCCCTTATTCTTCGCCGCAACATTACACAGCAGAAACGTACCCCAGCTGATCATAATCCGGGACTGCCATTTCGAAGGGGAGAAGCGCTTTAGCAGCAGATTCGACGGGGCTTCTAGAACGATATAGGGGACCTAATTCATCTGATCAGTGACCCTATCGGGGACTCTAGACAACAGGAGCTTACATAGTAGAGCACAGTGACAAGGTTATACTCATTGGACGTCATCCCAAGCTGCGTCATGATATTGTGCTCCGTGCCCTGGTTCATGATTCGGGCGTTGGATAGCTGCAGGGCAAGCCTGTAAGCAACACTCTCCTTCAATTCCCCTTCAGATCACTTTCCTTCATCCCAATGCAACACCCTTGACGAAACGCAAACACATTCATCAACTCCTGGCTGGGTATACGCACATTATTGCTGTCCAAATTCTTGAACATGAAAATCAGCGAACACAGGCTCATCAGCCGCCAGTCGATCCTGCGCAGCAGCTTCTTTTCCTCCTCGGCCGTGAGAAGCGTGCGACCGCTCATCAATTCCGGATCATACCCCTCGATGCTCTCCTGCGACGAGGATGCCTCGCCCAGGGCTTCGCCGCGGCGAGCATAGTGAAGCTCATGGTTCGCGCCCTTGGCGCCGCCGGTCGTGTCGATACCCGTGGCGGTCGCCGTGCCCAGTTGCTCCGCAGAGACGCGTTCATTTTGTTTCGCTGTCATGGCGCTGTCACTTCGCCGTCAATAAGACACCATCAAAAACAGTGCTGGATGCACAAACTCCCTCTTTAAATCGCCATCCCGCGTGCTGGTAAAACCTCCGAAGCTTTTGGCTCATCCTCGGCGCCGAGCACGCCACAGCTTGTCTCGTCGGCATCTCTCCACGGCCCGACCCAGTCCAAGAGTCTGGCCTTCTGGGCAGCAGTTGACTAAAATGCTTAGAGTTGCTCGAAACATTCGTTGTGATTTGGAGGCCACAGGATGGTGGGGTCGCGGACGATTCTTGCGCCGCTGTTTAGCCGGCGATCACGCCAGCGGAGGGAATCATGGTGAATAAGGGATCCACTCGTAGTCTCGTACGCCCCGAGAATGAATGGAGCATGGATGGGGTGCAGAGCTGCTGTTCTGGGTTTCTTCTTGAAAGCTTCCGATAGGACTGCGTCATGCAGAGCTGGGGGCCGTTGAAGATTAATAAACTGGCTGTTCCTGTCCTTGCTCAGAGCACGTTTGTGTCTCCACAATCGCCGGAGTCGTGATTGTATCATATCGATCGCCTCACCATGTCGACCCTCGCTCAGGCCCCGGCTTCAGCCTCGACTGGCTTTGAGATTCCTACATACCATCAAGTACCTGAGACCACTCATGACCGTACGTTCAGATACAAGCGCCACACTCACCACATACCCACTCCGTACTACTACTGCTGATATCTAACCGGTCAACGAAATATATAGTGGACTGGGCCGACCTCTCAACACTCGACCTATCCCAATTCGACGAACCAGGAGGCAAAGAGCGTCTCGCAAAGCAGCTCTTCGAAGCGATCCAGAAAATCGGTCCGCATCACCCCTCTTTCTCCTTCTCCTTCTCCTTGTCCCTCACTACTATACCTATGTCCAAGACTAATAATCCCCGACAGGCTTCTTCTACATCATCAACTTCGGCCTCTCGCAAGAGGAAGTCGACCGCCAGTTCGCCATCGGCCAGCAGATCTTCAACCTCCCCCTCGAGGAGAAACTCAAGTATCGCGCGGAGCTGGAGAAGGGCGGGTATAATGGGTATAAACCCGCTGGGCTGAGGGTATGTCGACGTTGCACTACATCGTGAAGCAAGACGCAAGACGACACGCTCTGCACGAGATTACAGGACTAACGGTAAATGAAGGAAATCGCCCCCGGCATCTTCGACAACACGGAAATCTACAACATCCCAAAATTCACCCCAACCCACGAACGCCCGCAACCAGAAATCATCACCGCAAACCGGGGGGTGATCGAGCCCTTCGCGCGCCACATCCATGACTCCATCGTGCACAAACTCCTCACCCTAATCGCCCTAATCCTCGAACTCCCCGAAGACCACTTCCACCACATGCACCGATACACCGAACCAAGCGACTGCCACCTGCGGTACATGAAATACCACCGCCGAACCCCCGACGAGAACGCGCGCGCGAGCGGGATCTGGAGCAAGGGCCACACCGATTTCGGCAGTCTAACCCTCCTCTTCCGACAGCCCGTCGCGGCACTACAGGTGCGGACGCCCGAGGGCGGGTGGAAGTGGGTGAAGCCGGCAGCGGGGAGCATCACGGTGAACATCGCGGACTCGCTGCAGTTTCTTACGAATGGGTTTTTGAAGAGTAGTATCCATCGCGTTGTGGCGCCGCCTGCGGATCAGGCGGGGGTTGATCGGTTGGGCGTGCTTTATTTTGTTAGGCCGGAGGATAGCACGGAGTTGAGGCCTGTGGAGAGTGGGGTGCTTAAGAGGTTGGGGTTTGATAATGTGGTGGATAATAGTGCGGTGGGGATTACGGCGGGGGAGTGGGTGAAGGCGAGGGTGAGGAAGGGGGTTGATAGGGGG
>MU628323.1:0-33153 GCA_025688815.1 Aspergillus carlsbadensis
GGTCTGTGTAACCTTTTCTGCCCGTAGGCCGCACACCCTGCAAGAAGATCAAAGGGCTCGACTGTCCGGGAGCGAAGCAAAAACAAAGTGAAAGGCAGCGGAGAAGCTGTGTCAAGTTGCGCTGCAGACAGTTGTTGAGAACGGAAAGTAAGCACCCAGCAATTCGAGTCTGGAGTGATCGCAATTGCAGCAACGTCTCCGGAATTTTGATTACTTCTTCTTTCCGTGACTTGATTGTCCTTCTCTTGCTTGCAGACGGTGAATTGAGACTCGACATCGACAGGACGCAGGCCAGAAACAGGCTGCGGAGGACGAGGCGGATTCTCAAGGTATTCAATGTATAAAGAAGCCTTAGCCATCGGAGTAGACTAGACGATCCAAGAGGTTTCTACAGGCTTCCTGTTAGATAGAAGCTGCATCTCGAAAGCGTGGTGTATCTATCAATCCCAGCGGCGTCCGCTCTACGTCTCTCGAGCAAGTCATCAGCTTCTTATGACTTTAAGAACTTAATGCGAGTTATATCAACAGCATTGCTAAGAGAAACCAGGCCTTGTCCGGGTCATTCCTCCCAAGTGAGGTGGGAAGATCGAGCTTGACTCCCTGTTCAGTTTATATATAGTGACGGAACATCTGGACGAAGAACTCTACCAAGTAGAATAAGATGGAATTTGGATAGAGAAGATATTCCAGTCGCTATCCCTGTCAATGGCACAAGTTTCTAGACTAAACAAGATCGTAATTGGCAAGGTGAAGCTTTTGTATAACCAATGGAGAGTTCAAGTCCTGAGCAGGCGACGCCTCGTTCATTCTACAGGACTCTCTAGTACGCAACATTGAGGCTGATTGGGAGACAGCTCAATTCTACTTGCTGTCATCTATTCTACTCGCTCAACCGATTCAACAGCGCTGACCAGGACGCAGTGTCTGGTTAGATATCATGATAGATCTGGTTGAGTGCAGTGCGTGTCTATATACATGAAGATGTGCACATAGCCCTAATTCCACGGCACCACAAAGAAACCCGGCCGTGGAGATAAGCCGGCTCAGTGGCAATATCCCCCCGCAAATCTCTTGATCGCGATCCTCAAGTTTCAACGCTCGCACCACAACAACTCGAAGCCAAAAATAGTCCCATCACACCACATCAAACCATCAAAAATGAGCAGCGACTTCGTCTTCATTCACGTCCGCAAACCAAAAGACGCGCTCAAGCTCGCCAAATCCTCGCGCGTGCGTTCGCACGTCACGCGCCAGCAGTGGAAGCAGTTTGATCAACGCGCCCGCGGGAATAGGAATGTGACTGGGAAAGTTCTCGAGGAGGTAGAAAGGCAAGAAGACGATATAATCCTAAATGATAAACGTGATCACCGTCGAAATAAGCACAAACTAGCTGTCCGCCGAGCGCTGATCGAGATTCAAATCGAGAATGGGGCCGCTACTACTGCTGCCATCGCCCGGCCCCTGGGCGGCCTGCGCGGCGACCCGTTTCGCTCGTACCCCGTCGCATGGCGGCCGTCTTTGCCCCGATTCGTGGATCATTGTACGTCCTCCTTGTACTACGTCCCTCGCTTCCCTGCTTTTTGAGCTATGACATACCATCTGCCTGATACCTACGCTGTACCTAGCACTCCGCACGAACTAACCAATCCAGACCTAATGAGCATGGCCGTCGACATCCCCGAGCTCGACCAGCCAGGCAACCGCGGCCTCCTCCGCACAACCTGGTTCCCGCTCGTCATGAGCGAGCGCGCGCTCTTCCTAGTGATAATCCTCCTCGCCGCATCAAACTACGCATCCGTGCAGAGTGAAAGCCACCCGCTCGATGCGAAGTCGAAGATGAAACTCGACCTCCTGTCTCTCCGCTGCGAAGCCGTGCAGGCCGTCAACGAGGCGCTCGAGGTCCAACAGCCGGGGTGTATAAGCGACGCGCTGGTCGGGGCGATTGCCAAGATGGCGAGCTACGAGGCCATGTACGGCGACGTCGACAACTACGCCGTCCACATGCGCGGTCTGGAACGGGTCGTTGAGATTCGCGGCGGGTTGCTCGAGCTCGGGCTAAGCGGTCTCCTGCGCCGCATCGTCATCTGGATTGATCGCAACGGAGCCTTTCTCAATGGGTCTGCGCTGTATTTTCCCGGCGAGACGTTTGCGCCGGGGCAGCCGATGCCGGGGCCGAATCCTGGGCATTTTCTGGGTGCGCGGTAGCGCCGTAGCGCATCGCGGGACACAGGCTCACGTCGTGGATGAGGTGATGTCAGGGATTTGCGGACCTCTTTTTTGCTCCTGCGACATTATTCGCACTCGATGAACCATTGATCGGACGAGGATGCAACTAGGGATCTCGCGATTTTGATACCATTCCCGAAAGGGTTATCACATCTGCGGGATCGCTGCGGCTAATCCCCATGCGGTTATCACATTCGATCCACCCCCCGTCGATCTAGATCCGCCTCCACTACAGGTGGTCCTCATTCTCAGTCCTGGAGCTCAGCTCTGAGGGAGACAAGGGTGCGGAGTCCGACGACGACACGACGTTCCCCTCCTTATCTCCGACAATGAGCTTGTGAAATTGACGCGCCATGTGGGATAAATACCCCCCTCTCCCTCCCTCAGCGCCAGATCAGTCCAGCCCGGTTCTCCCTCACTCCATTCCATCCATCCAGCTGCCTCGACCTTCGAAGCATACCACTCTTCTCTTCTCTTCTCTCCCTACCTATCACCCCTTCCCATCACCCACCCAACAAACCCAAAACAATGTCCCTAACCTCCAAAACGGCCCTAATAACCGGCGGCGCCAAAAACCTCGGCGCGCAAATCGCACGCGAACTCGCCGCCTGCGGCGCGAACCTCGCAATCCACTACAACTCTCCCTCCAGCGAGCCCGAGGCGCGGAACCTCGAAGCCGAACTCAGGGGCAAGTACCCGGATATTAAGATCGCGATCTACCAGGGCGATTTGACTGCTGCGGCGGCTGTTGAGAAATTGTTTGAGGACACGCTGATGGAGTTTGGGAGCTTGCATGTTGTTGTTAATACCGTGGGCAAGGTGCTGAAGAAGTCGATTCTGGAGATTGGGGAGGGGGAGTATGATGATATGTTTGCGTATGTGTCTCCCTCTTCAATTTTTGTTTGTGGGAGAGGGTCTAATGCCGGATAGGATCAATTCGAAGGTTGCGTTCTTCGTCCTCAAGGAGGCGGCGAGGCATGTTGAGGATGGAGGGAAGATCATCACCATCGTCACATCTCTCCTCGGCGCCTTCACTGGATACTACACCTCCTACGCGGGTAGCAAGGCGCCCGTCGAGCACTTCACTCGGTAATTATCCCCTCTACCCCAATCATAGAAGCACGAAACTGACAGATCCACAGCGGCGTCTGTAAAGAACTCCAGCCCCGCCGCATCAGCGTCAACAACGTCGCCCCAGGCCCAATGGATACACGTACGGGCTCCCCTCCCCCTTTCCATTCTCCCTCCCTTCCCACCTCCAACAAGTTTACGTAGCTAACCATCCGGACTCCAGCCTTCTTCTACCCACAAGAATCCCCCGAAGCAGTCGAATACCACAAGGCAAACGGCATGGGCGGCCGTCTGACCATGATCGAGGACATCGCGCCGATCGTCCGGTTCCTGTGTACCGAGGGGACGTGGATTACGGGTCAGACTATTTTTGCCAATGGCGGGTATACGACTCGGTAGATTGTCCTTCGTTGCTGCAGTACTGTTCAGGTAGCTTTGCTCAGATCGAGTTAATTGAATAAAGTCATGATTTCCGTGCTGTTGGATTCGAGTTTGATTGATGCATTTTGAGATTCGTCGAGGTTTTTTCTTTCCTCGATGTGGAACTAGCCGGCTTCGTAGATACTTAGATTGCCCAGCCAAAGCGCATCCTGTAGCAATCTTTGTATTTAAAAATAAATGAGTGACGAGCGACGATGCGTTTGTGGTAAGGCCTTGAGAGCGATATTGGCACTGCCTTGGATTTTCAAGTTTTTCAAGTTTTTCAAGATACCATGGGCCGTGAGCCGAGGAATCGCAGAAACAGCAGAGAGGAAACAGGCAGAAGCCAGTAATCCAACCTGCATCTCTGAGCATAAGAATAATTCCTCTACTCAGGAACAGGTTAACGTGAACTGCAGCCTTGACGTCATGGGATGCAGCCTTCGAGTTCTGTTGACGGTGGTACCTGTAGCACTTGGGACGCATCGCGGGAGGGATCAGGAAGCGAGGGCATGGAGGCATCTACGTTTCGTTTCGCAGCCTTCTTGAGGAAGGATTTTATTCTAGGATTCGTTCTTGCTTGCGAGTTTGCGAGGTAGGTTTTGGAGCAGAACGCGGCCATCTTGTGTTCTCTCTTCCTTGAGAATGATGATGTCCATACACAGATGGAACTGAACCAGAACCCCAACAGGCACAACAAACATAGGTAAGATTCGAGAAGCAGCTTAGTGAAGCCATTCCATGTGGTCTCCTGAGGCTTCGATCATGCTGGTGAAGTTCGACGCCCTCTGTGATCTTCCCGGTGACAGACTCACGTCCATTTCCAGCCTCCCGAGAGCAGGCATGCATGCATCTGCCAGTGACTGGAAACCTGCACTGTAGTGACGCAGGCACCAAGGCCGAGACCAAGCGCATCTGCAAATCCTCTGGCCAATTAGCAGCCTAGACGTTGAGGCTGGGAAAATGCCTCAACCGAGTCCCACGTGCTCTCCCGTTTTGAAAGCTGTCACGGCTGTAAACTTGCAGACACAGGGCTTTGTACCGGGTCCATAGCGGAGGAGTGTAAAGTGATATGCGCATCTGGTTCACATCTTCACAGATTAGTGTCTTTCAGTCCAATTTCGACAGAAATATCAGCGTAAATGTACTAGGGAGCGTTTCTACTTATGAGTTGGTCAAGATGGGACCGAGACGCGCTTCCATCGAGTCTGGTGAGCAGCCTCCATGCAAAGATGGTCTGGAAGAGCATAAGGTGAAAATTTCCTCGACGATGCAGCTATACATGAGGAAGAAATCTCAGTAAGTCCGTTACGTGCGGGGCAATCCAGGTTATCTTACCTGATCAGCTGCATCTTCCATCTTCCATCTCTCAACGTCTCTCACCTTCCTCCCTCCTCCCCTCACCACCACCACCACCTCCTCTCCATCGCACCTTCCTCTCTATCTCTAACCTTCCATCATCCAACCAACGACAACCAAAATGTCGGAACGCCAAAAGGTCTACAGCGACATCGTGCGCCTCCACAGAGCGATCGAAACCATCGCGAGCCCGCTCACAGCCCGGAACCAGGGAATGACCATCTACCAAGTCCCCAACGACCTGTTCCTCAACCAGCTTGGAACCTTCAAGCCCGCGCTCTTCAAGCCGCGAGAGGCGGGGCAGAAGTCTGGAAGGGACAAGCAGAAGCAGAAGAACAAGAACAAGAACAAAGAGAAGAAGAAGAGGAGCTCAAAGTCCAAGTCGAAATCCAAATCCAAGTCTCAGCAGGACCAAAGCCCAACCCCAGAGCCAGGGACGCAATGTGCCGCGCCTGCCTCGGCGCCCTCGCCCTCTTCGCCCTCATCTACATCCACAACACGTGCCCTCGCCTCGTTTTCGCTCTGGCCGTCGATCTCCTCTCCACCGAGGCCCTCCTCATCCTGCTCTTCGCTCTCATTTGGCACCTTTGAGCCCGAGCCCTGGTTGCCCGAAGGGAGCCGACTGCCCGTTTACCCGCCTGTGCTCGAGCACGTTGCTGAGATGAATGGGTGTGAAGCTGGGCTGATGAAGTTGCCCGGGTGGGGGGAGTGTGTTCTTGAGCGGGATGGGTGAGTTTGTTTCTTTTCTTCTCTTCTCTTCTGTCATTTGTGGCCCCGTGATTCGACACTAGAAGTTTGAGCATCAATCACTAACAAGAACGTCTCCTGCTGTGATCAGTTTAACCTCCAAAGCAAAACGCCCCTACGTCCCCGCCCTCGAACTCCACGAAGACAACCAGTGGGAAATCACCGAGATCCTCGAAGACCACACATACAAGCGCCCGCACTGCGTCGCCGAGCTGTTCCTGAACCCCACGCACCAAATGGACAGCAGGGTGATATCGCTGACGGAGATCAAGGCGGTGCTGCGCCTGATACGGAACAGGATGGAGCTCAGGCGGTATGCGCATCATTCTTCGTTTCCGGTGCGTCGATTCTTCTCTTTTCTTCTCTTCCCTACTCTTCTCTTCCCTTTTGCTTGTGCTTGTTTGGTTTCTTGCTCTGTTTAACGTGGGCGTTGTCGCTGATCGGTTGGATAGGTCCTTATGCTGTCGTATGTCAGCTGCGGGGAGGGAGACGATGCGAAGTGCAAGCCGGCGAGAATCATCCAGGCGCATCATGATGGGCAGAAGTTGACGATCCAGTATCTGCAGCTGGCGAATTGGGTTGACAGGAAGACGACGGCTTCGACTCTGGACCCGTTCGTTGCGTACTTTTTCAGTGAGCCTGTCATGCCGCTGCCCAGCAGTCCCATTGAGAAGCACAAGAGGGGATCGTGGCTGCAGGACAAATGGACCGAGTTTACGGCTTCTTGGTCGGATGAGGGGCAGTGAACTGAATGAAGTGACGTGTTGCGCTTGGAATCCGAGTAGAGAATAGATAGAGCTTTGACGCTGTTTTGGGTTTGATTGGGAGGCAGTGAAGAATCATTGGGGCGGTTATCTAAGGAACCTAAGGCTACGTTTTGTGGATAGTCTCGTTCAAGGCGGCAGCAGGATCATGCAGAGAAATTCATTGGCTTATTACATACATGCATGCTGTCCTGAAATCCCCAGTGGACCAAATAGTAGCAAAGTCGCGAGTAGCAATGGAATAAAGGAGTTAAGGTTAGGATAATAGAAAACACTTGATGAAAAAGTAATCATGTCGAAATGGACGAAAAAAGGTCCGAAAGCTGATCGCAGGACTCGGAAATGACGAATCAACAGGCGACCGGTAGAAAAGGTATCACAGTTGTTTACTAGAGGATGCATCAGCCGCTGGTCAGTCAATCTGGAAAGGTGTACCAACCGAAATTTCAGCCATTCCAACGTCGTCCCCGGCAGCCTGCTGGGGAGCGCCATTCGCGGCCGCGGGGGCGTTGGCGGGCGCAGCATCGCCCGAAGTGATGAAGTAGTCATCCATCTCCGCGTCCAATTCCTCTGCGGTCTTGGGCTTGGGACGGTTCGTGCGAGGGCCAGGCCGACGGGCGCCACGGCCCTTCTTGCCGGCCGCAGTGTTGGCGGCCTTGGCGTTGGTCGCAGGCTTCGGCTTTGACTTGCCCTGACTAGACGACGTGAGCTTCATTCGCGAAATGTCGGGTTACCAGTATACTTACGCGACACGGTCTCCAAGAGGCTTGGCTGCAGGGACTTCAGGGGCGTGTGAGGCATCGACAACAACCTCGATCTATAACAAAGGTGAGCAATTTCGAAACATACAGTACAAGGCAAGCGCTTACCTTCATCGGGCGCCCATCAACGAGCAGACCGTTGAGGTCCTTGGCTGCCTTGGCTGCAGTGTCGCGTTTGCTGAAGACAATCGAGGCAATACCGCGGCTTGTGCCGTTCTGGTTGTAGGTGAGCATGACGCGCTTGACGGGACCTGCGGATTTGGAAAAGTATTCCTATGGAGCAGGAAAGAGAATTAGTACGTCGGCAAGAAAGTTGTTTTGCGAAAATCGTCAACGGTGTCGTTTCAACGTCCCAAAAGCGCAGGGACGCCCAACTCCGCAGCAGAGCATCAGCGAGCGCACAGCGGTGGTTAGCAGGTGACATGCGAGCGACTCGAAAATCGACCAAACACGACGCGCCAAATCTCCGAACGCGATCCCCTCAAGCTTTTCCCCGGCCTTCTACGGCGCGTTCGTGAATGTGAAGATCCCGATAATCACGTTTCCCCGAACCATCAATATGCCAAACTTCCCAACCCAACAAAATTCAACAACGACAAAAGTGTGACCATGGCGCGACCACCGCCTGCAGTCACTTGGCCCACCGCACGCATAGCAGGAGAAGGATCGGTGACGCATGGCGAACCGGCGCAAAGGCCAGTTTGAGCGGCATCAAGGTGCCACTGCCCAGGATGAGATGGAACAAATGTTGAAGCTCACGGTGCCATCAGGGGCGCGCCAATCCAACAATCCATAAACCAAAGCATGCGGCGTTTCGAGAAAGTAGACTGATTGTCTGTTCACTGCTGGTATGCTGATGCACTCGCTGATACCGACCCGAGAGATAGTTTACGCGGGAACGAAGCAATGGGCTCAAGAGCAGTGGTGTATTCTCAACGACCACTAAAGCGCAGTCCGCAGCGATCCAAGCGGGACAAACTTTCGTATAATCCGCCGTGGTAGGGTACGCATGTGCAAGACTACGGCAGAACTCGACTTCTCTCGATTCGCATGTGTCATATAACGGTGACGGGAGCGATCGGTCAACAAAGGAGTAACTGCCTGCGCGAAGCCATACAACCACAATATCAGAGTGGTGCAAAGGGGTCGAAGGCGAATGGGAGCCGTTGCGACCCGGAGGCTTCCACAAAAGACACGGCGATGAAACCCAAGGCGAAGGCCTCTCAATCAACATACCTTGATATTGGCCTCATTCACATCGGCAGGCTGGAAATGTTAGTCACGAGCTTGAGAACGGGTCGCAGGAAGATTATCTTACCAAGCCGCTGACCATGATCTTGCTTTCAGTCGAGATGGGGTGTCCATTCTGGATAGCCTTTCCAACAGGCTTAGCACTCCTTGTGGTCTTCTTAACTCCTCCAACCGGAACAGCGGCGTTGGCAGCCTTGGATCTGGTGTTACGGCGACGGTTGCGCACGCCCTGGCGGCGGTTGACGAGGATCTCGTCGAGAGACTTATCGAGCTTGGTAGACATGTTTGATAGAAATCTCGGAGGAATGTGAGATTAATGAGATGAAAGGAGAAGTCGCGGGATGTTGGGCGCAAACGCTGGTGGCGTTTCTCGTGTTTTGATCTCAGAGAGGGGCAAGAGACGCGATTCGGTCGCAGTGAGGCGCGAAATATGTCAAGCGCAGATAGTCAAATACAATAACGAGGATAGTTGAGAAGGAGAAAGTGTGTTGACTCCGTGAGCTGATGGAACGAGGATGACGATGGGAAGGAAGAAAGGGAGGAAGACAATCAGGCAGTCGGGGAGGGACACAAGCGGAAGGCGGAGTGGTCGCCGGTGACTCAGCAGCCTGCACTAGCCTCAATCGAGATATCTGCCTAACATTTTGGAGGGATTCAATCAGGTTCTGTGGTGAAGTACGAGCGGCCATTCACAAGTCCATTATTCAAGAGAGTACGATTCACAGGTTAATTTGTTGTGTTATTGAATAATTCCATGTCAGACTGTTCTAGTATATTCGCAACAAAATAGATGGCGGACAGCCGCCGTGGTCCAACAAGCAGATTAGAAAACGGGACGGCAATTGCATTCGTAAAAATCGTGAGGAAAGGTACGGCGATGGGAAAGCGGACCTTCCAGGCTCTGCGTCCAAGGCCAGCTATTAGACAGAGTTGCGAAAGGGTGATATGCAAGGGAATCGATCGAAGAAAGCAAAAAAAGCCACAGACGCTCTACCTCAAACTCCTTCACAGAAACGGCAAACAGGTCGATAAATCCAAAACGATTGGTGTATTCCCAGCTGTAGCGAGCTCAGCTCTTGAGCGCTTCTAGTCGTCCTCTCATCTGGGCCAAAGCAGCCTCCTGATCTTCGAACTCTTCTTCGGCCTGTTGTGGCTCCTCGAGTGGTTTCTCCGGCTTGACGTCTTCGACTTGGGAAAGCTTTCCCTGCAGAATGTCCTGCAAGATCTTATCGACTTCCTCGTCGGCTTCTATCTCTTCATCCTCATACAACTCGTTGTTCGGCAAAGCGTCGTCGACCATCTCTTCGATAATACCTGCTCGCACCAACTCCGTAGCAAGCTGGCGCATATTTGCAGAAAGCTGTGGGAGGTGAATAAGGTTATTGACGTCCTTCATGATACCCGTCGACTTGTGCAGACTGCCCTGGATCTTCCGCATCGAGAATGCTTCGTTCACCTGCATCTGTACGCTCTGTAGCTGAGCCCGGCTGGTACTGAGCCGAGTAGCTTGTTTCCGGACCCGAACCAGTTCTCTTGCCAGCATTTTGGCCTCGATGTTGGCTTGCTTCGCGCGGGCGGGGTTTCGTTGGGCGCGCTTCGAGGCAGTGACGATCGTCTGTCGGGTCTTGGTGTCAAGGGCCTTGAGCTGTGCAATGTCACGGTCCAACTGACGGGTATTTGAGCGGATGAGCTGGTTGCATTTCCTCATCTGTGGAGACATAGAGTTAGCGGAGTCGTAAAAGCCGGTTCTTCGAACATACCTGTGTCTGAGGGTCCGGCCCAAAGAAAACCGCCTTGAGGGTCTCCATGGCGGGCAAAGCTGGTATACGTTCGATGACCGAACCTCAATTGCAAGTGAAGGCGTAGTGCAGGGACAGTAGGCCGGACTGGCCGCCGATGACCACAGTCGGGGATACAATACTGGAGGACGCTGTCTGTCAGGCAAGCCTGGGTTTCCGGAAGCGGGGCGGGGTAGAAAAGCGAGGAGTGGCCAAGTGAAAGTCAACAGAGGGGGCGTCGCCGTAGGTAGAGGGTGGAGGTTTTGGCGTCAGGGATCAAACGTTTTATATCAGATCTGACTTCAGGTCGCTGCTGCTGTTGCGCTTTCATGGAGACCACTCTGACCGGAGAAGTCGGCGACCGCCAAGAACCTCCGGGTGCAACTGATGCCTGCGCGCTGCCTGAGGCCGCCGTGACGTCGCGTGGCTGGACTCGGGCAGAGGAGGGGAATGGCAGTGCAAACACAGCAAACAGGCGAGGCAGGTTCCAGTACTTTCTAGCAGTTGTGCGGCGGTGATCTTCAGCTAAGAGAGGCTGGATTTCAAAGTGCTCCTGCTCCTGCTCCTGCTCCTCACTGCAACATCCCTTCCCAAACCCACCTCACCGACCACGTTTTCTCCGCTAAATCCAGAGCCAATTCACTACATCCTCATTCTTCTCCAACCTTAGTGTCCTCTACCCCATCGCCACCATGTCCGATCTCCCTCAGGTTCACCCCGAAGGTACGATATCCTGCAGTCCCTCATTCTTTCCCCGCTTCCGCTGCTTCGCGGCTGTGTGCAGCCTCCCATCCCCCTTAATATCCTTGGCCATCGAGCTTGACTGCTTTCATCAAGCTATGATGTGTACTCCTATCGTCTTTGCATCATCGCTAATTTGTTTTTGCGTACAGTCACATGGGCCCAGCGCTCCTCTGCCACTGATGCCGAGCGTAACTACCTCTACGTGAACATCAAGGCCGCTGATGTGGCCAAGGCCGATGCAAAGCTCGAAATTACGGCTAAGAATGTCACATTTGCCGGAAATTCCAAGAAGGGCGTAAGATACCATGTCTCTCTCGACCTGTTTGGCGAAATCGAACCCGAGAACAGCAAGGTGAACCACAGCGACCGCGAGGTTGAGCTCGTCCTGCGCAAGAAGGAGCTGAAGGAGGAGTTCTGGCCCCGCCTTCTCGAGACCAAGCAGAAGATCCACTTCCTCAAGACCGATTTCGACAAGGTAGAATCTCTTCTCTATATACATTTGTGGAATGTGCGCTGACCAGGTGATAGTGGGTGGATGAGGATGAGCAGGATGAGGCTCCGGAGGATGACTATGCCAACAACTTCGGCGGCATGGAGGGCATGGACCAGGGCGGCCTCGGAAACATTGACTTCTCCAAACTCGGTGCTGGCCTGCCCGGCGCTGATGGCGGTGACCTCCCCGCCGATGCTGAAGACTCGGTATGTTAACAAAAACTCGCATTACATTTTGTGCCTATACTAATGCCTCAATTCAGGATGACGACGAGATGCCCGAGCTGGAAGAGGCTGACAAGCCCGCCGACAAGTCTTCCAAGATCCAGGAAGTTTCGTAAACGTTGGAATCTGTTGAAATTCCGTTGGAGTTGGAAATGGACAAGGGGCCGGAGTCAAATTTGGAAGGCTCATGAGTATAATGGAACAACATAACCGCTTATCACGATCATGCATTACCCTGTTGAGATCCAGTATCCGGATTGATGGCCAGCGCTTATTTGCGCCCGGCCTGCTCTAGGTGGCTCAAGGTGGCAATGCCTTGGAAGTCTCAAACACAAAAAATAACATCATTTGCCTATCTGTACGAACTTATGAGACCGTTAATAATTCATTTCTTGACATGAATCCTTTTCAACCACCATTGCCCCACGTCGGGTGTATTCGAGGTAGAAATATATATTGTCGCTTCCCGCCGAGTTCTGAGCCGCCCGCAGTTCAGAGTTGACGCGTCTGTGTACAACTTTACGCACAGAATAATCTACTGCTTAACTGGGAATTCTAATTTTTCTTTCTTGCGCCCGATTTTCACCCTCAGAGTTGGTATACATACTTCGTGGTGCTGTAGAAATGAGCCTTCTCGCTGCGGTAGATGTCCCGTTAGACCCTGTAGATTTAATTGCCAACTAAATGTTAGAGACATCGAAAGTCGTCATCTCTAATTCCATTCGAAAAAGGAGGCGACTACAGCATCCCAGTCGAGAGTTCTGAGGTAAGATCTTGTCCCAGTCGATCTGGCGGAGCGGAACAAAGTGAGTTGGCCCGCCACTTGCGCACTGATCCCAGACTCTGAGCGACAAACCCACACCGAATGTGGAGGAGAACGTGCACACTTACAACCATCTGTGCCACCACCACTATCGTTGATTCCCTTGCCAGGCCGAGGCCCCAGCGTCCCTTTTTCACTTTTCCCTGACGGTAACGATCCTTTTCTTCACGGTTCTTGCCTCTTTCGACACCCCGTTCAGATATTTTCGCCTATCCCGCCTTTCCTCCCACGAGCCGCGTTCCGCCCCTCCACGACGCTAACCTCGACTCAACTAGGCCGGGTGTTCAGTACTGGTTCGTCAGTATCTCTATTTCTTTTTGAGAGAGCGTTTTAGAGAGGTTATATAAAAGTCGCCATCATGCCTCCCAAGAAGCCAGACGCGCCTAAGAAGAAGAAGACGGTCGATGACAAGGTTTGTCGCCCGACCACGAAGACTCTTATCGTCGGACTCTCGCTAATCATCATCATTTCCACAGACCTTTGGTATGAAAAACGTACGTACCGCCACTTAGAACCATTTTATTACACCCTCCTCTCCTCTCCTTCGACGATCGAAACAGCAACTGACAAATTTCTTCTCGGGAACAGAAAAAAGGTGGAAGCGCCAAGAAGCAGATTGCCCAGCTACAAGCCCAAGCCGCATCCAGCAAGAATGCCGACGAGAAGCGGAAAGAGGCTGAGAAGGCCCGCCGCGAGGCCGAGAAGAAGGCCGCCGAGCAAGCGAAGAAGGAGGCCGCCGAGCTGTTCAAGCCCGTCCAGATACAGAAGGTGCCATTTGGCGTCGACCCGAAGACGGTGCTGTGCTTGTTCTACAAGCAGGGTGGCTGTGAGAAGGGCCGTAAGTGCAAGTTCAGCCACGACCTGAACGTCGAGCGCAAGGCGGCGAAGAAGGACTTGTACACTGATTCGAGAGAGGCGGAGGAGGACACCAAGAAGGGCGATACGATGGATCAGTGGGATGAGGAGAAGCTTCGCAATGTTGTGCTGAGCAAGCATGGAAACCCGCGGACGACGACTGACAAAGTCTGCAAGTACTTTATCGAGGCGGTTGAGAACCAGAAGTACGGTTGGTTCTGGGTTTGTCCGAATGGAGGTGACAAGTGCATGTACAAGCACAGTTTGCCGCCTGGGTAAGTTCGCCGCTTTCCAAAAAAAAAGGCTTACGTTTGAAGGTGCTAATTTTCTACAGATTCGTTCTCAAGACCAAGGAACAGAGGGCAGCTGAAAAGGCCTTGATGGACAAGTCTCCGCTCAACACACTGACCCTCGAAGACTGGCTCGAGAGCGAAAGACACAAGCTGACTGGCGAACTCACACCTGTCAACCCCGAGACCTTCGCCAAGTGGAAGAAGGGCCGTCTCGACAAAAAGGCCGCCGAAGAGCAAGCCCAGAAGGCCAAGGAAGCTACGGGAAGGACATTGTTCGAGAGTGGAAACTGGCGAACAGAAGACAGCGAGGAGGAATCAGACGACGAGGACGACACGTGGAACCTTGCTGCCCTGCGGCGGGAAACCGAAAACATACAGGAGAGGAAGGAAGAGGAGCGCCTTGCGAGGTTGCACGGCGAGCCGGTACCGGTTGCCGTCAACGGCACGTCCGCGCAGACCGAGGACTGAGCCTGTGCGGGTTCTCCAAGTGCTGCGTGAACTTGGACGATTGGGTCGCAAAGACCCGTCCCTTACTGGCGTTGGCCTGCGGGCGTTTGTCCGGACTCATGATGGTGTTGGTCGTGTTGACTGCAAGCCCTGCTTCGACGAGCTTCGTCGCTGCTTGAGTTAGGGTTTTGCGATCAGGTGAGGGCTGTGGCGGTTGAGGCGAACTCTTTCCATGCCCCGTCTAACCACTGGGTGTTGGAGTGGACAGTGCCGACATGGGGAGACTCAGCGCAGCAGCGAGACACAAGGTTGGAAGACATCATTGTGTGGAGGATAAGACTGCCTGACATGATCTGATGCTAGATGTTTGTATGTAGACGGTTTTCTATCTACCTGAAGCGTTTTGAGGAGCAGCAAACTGCTGCCCCAGCACCCAAAAGCTTTTCACCTGCTGTTTTTCTTTTCGGGCTCCGAGACCGAGTACAATGGCTCGGTTGATCCTGCACAGTGCACAGTGCACTCGGTGCATTGCTGCCCGGTAGAGTCATAGACCCTGCAAGGCGTCGGGCTTATTGCTCGATCCTTCAGCCACGCAGGCTAATAGGTTAATTGCCAGTCGGCCCGTGCAGTCATCTTGCGACTTCCTCTGCTGTACTTTTCAGTGTGACACATGCTTCTCGTGAGGTTTCTCGTCTGCTTACGCTGGGCAGTGAGGAGAGCGGGCAACTCTTGTCAGCCTAGCGCGATGAGTCTGACTCGTAACCAGCAGATGATTCTTCTCCACAGCCACCAGGAGGGCCTGAATTCTGGGGTAATAAGCTGCTTGCATGTTTTCGGGCAGGATCGTCCGCTTGTACCAATGGGCCCGCGATGCAGAGAACCGGCTTTTCTCGACAGCCACTGACAAACGGCCCCCAAATTGACACCGTCTGATCCTGGTCAAGGGACCTCGATCAGGTCGTGATAACCTCCGAAGAATGGCACGACTCGTGGCCAGTGGTGTCACAGTCGCTGCCAAGCGCTCAGCTGTTGGTCTTTCCACCAATAACTCGTCCGGTTCGTGCAGGTTTCTTTGTCTGTCAGCCTCTGTTGCAATTCTCGCGTCGAGAGGCACCGAGATTCGCCCCTCGCCCGTGAACACTCCTCCGGCCCTCCGGACAGCGCGCAGTCACCAGTGGGCAGTAAGCAGTGGGCGTTGATCCCCAGTCTCCAGGTTCTTCTGACAGCTGACGGTCTCCAGTCCTTGCCGCCCGCAGACGATGCTTACTTTTTTTACCCACTGCAGTGATGAAACAAAGACCCTGCACAGCAACACTCCACCACAACTGGGAACACCCCCTTTCAGCTCCCCCAGTGTCGCACCCACCGGCTCATCGGCAAACCATGACAACATGGCTGGGCGATGGCTCAACCAAGCTTGTCACGCGTCTTTCAGGATGCTCCCCCGGTCTGGGCGCGGGGAAGGTGCAGCTGGTCTGATTGGAAGTTATACGAGCCGACCAAGAACACCGAGGTTGAGTGGCGTCCACTAAATGTCTTGTGAGCGTCCCAATTGCTCTGAGCGGGTTAACTCGATCCTTCTAGGGCGCCTCTGGATGCTACGTTGCACTGCGCTCGACCTCCCTGCAAGTATGGACAACTACTGTCGAGTCAGAGTGAGGGGTGTTGGTCGAGCTCGACTCGGGTTAATTCAAAAGACATCATATAAGGCTCTGGGCACCCCCTCATCCCGGTTGCTGGTTTTCCTTCTCGCCCTTTTTTCATCTCATCGCTCGCGTTGGCGCCAGAGTCTCCTGCGCCAGCCTTCAAGATGAAGAAGTCTTACAATGTTTACTTTCTGTGCGCGTTCATGACCCTGGGTAGGTTTCTCTCTGGCATCTGTTCCTGCGGTAGATGCGTACTGACAGCTCAGGTGGTGGTCTTTTCGGTTTCGACATTTCGTCGATGAGTGGTAAGTGTCTTGGGAGCTGACTGCAGTAAGCAAACATCTCACGCGCGCAGGTGTCCTCGGTACCCAGGCCTACATCAACTACTTCCAGGTCGGCGGAGGTAACTACAAGCAGGTACTGCGCTGTCCTCGCGTCTCACTCGTCAATGCGCGTGCTAACCGCAGCAGGGTGGTATCACCTGTGCCATGCCCTTCGGATCGCTCGTTGGAGCCCTCGCGTCCAGTTTCCTCGCCGACAAGTACTCTCGTGTCACAGCCATTCAATTCTCCTCTACTCTCTGGATCATCGGTTCCATGTAAGACGCACACACCCTTTTCTTGGTGCCTTGGAAACTAACCAGACAAGCTTCCAATGCGCAGCAAACGGTATCCCGCTCCTGGTGGTCGGCCGTGTAGTCGCCGGAATCTGTGTCGGTATTGCCTCCGCCATGGTGCCCGTATACATCGCCGAAGTCAGTCCCAAGGAAATCCGAGGCCGGATGATCTCGCTGCAGCAGTGGGCCATCACCTGGGGTATCCTGATCCAGTACTTCATCCAGTACGGCGCGAGCAACATCGACGGCGGCCCGCACAACGCCACTCAGAGCACCGCCGCCTTCCGCATCCCCTGGGGCATCCAGATCGTCCCCGGCGTCATCTATTTCGTCGGACTGTTCTTCTACCCCAAGTCGCCGCGCTGGCTCGCCTCCAAGGACCGCTGGGATGAGTGCATCCAGGTCCTAGCCCGCCTCCACGGCAAGGGCGACATCAACCACCCCAAGGTGCTCGCGCAGTACAAGGAGATCCAGGACGCGCTCGCCCTCGAGCGCGAGCAGTCCTCGACCAGCTACCAGGAGCTCATCAAGCCGCGCATCGCCAAGCGTGTCTTCCTCGGCATGTCCCTGCAGATGTGGTCGCAGCTCTGCGGCATGAACGTCATGATGTACTACATCGTCTACATCATGCAGAGCACAGGCGCTGGCTCCCCGCTCCTCACTGCCTCGATCCAGTACATCCTCAACACAGCCCTCACCCTCCCAGCCATCCTCTACCTCGACAAGTTCGGCCGCCGCCCCGCAATCCTCATCGGATTTACCATGCAGGCCATGTTCCTGTACGTCGAGGGTGGTCTGCAGGCCGGCTACGGCCGCGCCATCACACCTGCCGACGGAGAGGATCTGCAGGCTATCTCGTGGACTGTCGCCGACCACCCGGCCGTCGGCCGCGCCATCATCGCCATGTCCTATCTCTTCGTCTGCTCCTTTGCGACAACCATCGGTCCCACCTCCTGGACCTACCCGGCTGAGATCTACCCGGCCAAGGTCCGTGCCAAGGCTGTCTCTCTGGCTACAGCATCGAACTGGACATGGAACTGCCTCCTCGCTCTCTTCGTCCCGCCTCTCCTCTGGTCTATTAACTGGAAGATGTACATGATCGTACGTCACCTTCCCTTCTCCCACGCTCCCCATCAACTCTCCCAAACAACAAACTAACAAACAAATATCCAGTTCGCCGCCTTCAACACCGTCGCCGCAATCCACATGTTCCTCACAGCCCCCGAAACAAAGGGCTTCACGCTCGAGGAGATGGACGAGGTCTTCGACTCGGGCCTACCCGCCTGGAAACGCCTGAAGAAGACCTCGCGCCTCGAGGACCTCGAGCGCGATATCGCCGAGGGCAATCTGAAGGTTACGGACCGTACGACCGTGGCGGAGCATGTTGAGCAGAAGGTTTAGGGTTAGATGAGACTGTTTTGCTTTGATACATCTCGGCTTAGTTTGTTTGGGTTGGGCTAGGTAGTGTAGTTCGGTTTAATGGGTGGGTTGAGGGGTTGATACACGTGTTGAGGCGTGTAGGAGGGCAAAGCGGGGGTGTGGTAATGGTAATGGGTAGCGTAGCTTCCTAGCTTTCGAGCAGGTTAGTAGTTGCGCAAATGACTAACGTTGTTTTATTACGCTTCCTTCCAATAACTATGGTCTCCCGGGGTCAGTCCTCGGACGAGTCGTGTGGCAACCGTGGCTGCAGTTGGGTCGGGCTCTACCTAATACAGTACCTAGGTAGAATAGTAGTATCGCCTATCCACCAGTACTCTCCAACGCAATCTCTACCACGAGAATCGCCAATAACAATCCTACACGAGACCTGCGAAAAACGCTCGCATAACCCTTCTAATCAAGGCAGTCAATACAGTCTATATAAATAACGGGTATCAAAAAAACACAAACATTTCTAGACCTGCACAGAATTCGAGGACCTATACGTCTCCGCTTCGTTCCCCCGCACAATCCCTCCTACTCGACGTATCTCCGAGTCCAATCTGCGACTCCTCGCAATCCGACTCCCCGTGCCCTTCCTTACTCCGCTCCTCACTTCCCCTCCTCCTCTCTCTTCTCCGTCTCGAAGCAGGAATAACGAACCCTGCACCAACAAATAGTCCGAAAACAATCATCTCCATCGTATACTGCATGAATGCGACGATATAGACGTTGGGGAGGATATAACTCTCCATCTGAGCGGCGGTTGTCCACGGAGAATTGTCTTCGTTGACGTTGTCGTCGGCATCGCGGCCTGTGAAGATGCTATCGTGCTTGAATGTTGCGAGGAGCATGTATGTTACCCGGATGGCGAGGAAGGGGGTGCTTGTGAGGAGGACGCGGAGGAGGAGTGATGTTTTTGTTTTCGGTAAGATAGGTGGTGGGGATTTGCGTGTGTCTTTGTTGTCTGAGGAGGGTTGTTTCGTCGTGAGAGGGATGGTATTCTCCTCTTCCTCTTCCTCTCCCTCCGGCTGCGTTGAGTTCGACTGTATTAGGGCCGACGGCGCACGGCGCAATCCGAAATGAAAAACGGCCACGATCCCGATAAGCCCAACGAATAGGCAAGCGACAATGATTGCAGACGCGTAGCCGAGGTCTTCCCGTCCGGTGCTCGCGGAGATGATACTTAGGATGAAAGCTGCGTATTGCGAGAGGTGCATGAGTGTCCAGAGGCGTGGGTGGATGGGGTCATTGGGGAGGGACGGTTTTCTATTCAGACTTGATTAGCATTTCCTCTTCATTTGCTTTCCATTTCATGTATGATGGATAGGTAGGTCGAAATGGATAATGGTAGGAGGGAAGATAGGGGGACATACAATATTTCAACCACTTCCAACATCCCCAATAGCAGCGTCATAACACCGATGGAAGCGAGTATCCTCGCCGCAACGTGCAGTCCATTATCTTCATCATCTGAATACCCCGACGCGAACTGCAGTGCTGCGCCGATAATTCGGAGGACTGTGAAGATGAAGAGGTACAGCCAGCCCCAGGCGTGGCCGAGACTGTGTCGGCGGAGAAGGAGCGATGTTCGGTATAGGGCTGGTGTGTAGAGGATTAGGAGGGCAAGGGAGAGGGATTGGTGTGGCGTTAGTGGCATGATTGTTTGTGCCGAGTATTTGTAGGTTTGATGGGTGGTATGAGGAGGATGGAGCAACGTTAGAAGGGATATAAGTAGATATTATGAGGAGAAGGGTTCGCTGTTGTTTTGGTGTATGGGCGAAGCTCCGAGCACCGAGCTGGGGCTATGCCAGCCTTATGCTTGGCAGTGCCAAGCACCGAAGACCGAAATCCTGATCTGCCAGGCTGTGTAGCCAACCAGATCAATAGATCTGCAGACTGACGTTTCCGCACAGCCAATCGAATTAGAATCATGCTCGGACCTGAACAAGGGCCCACAATGCACTCAAGCTCTCGAGACAGACGGAGACCTGCAGCGATGGCGAACGCAACTCGGATTTCCGATTGCACTGCCGCTCGCCAAGAATGTCTGGTCTATTTTGATACCAAAACTTGACTTTTTAGACATTTAAAGGCACGTCAGAGGAATATCTCTCCGTAAAACTCCCTCGGGTCAAACTCATCAAAGGATCGCCCGCCGGCCCAGAAGTCGCTATCTGGTGTGAGGAAATATAGGCTATCGAGGCTATTGTAATCGAGTCCTTCCATGAGCGTAGGATTACTTGGATCTCCGGATTCCAGGTCCGACAGAGAGGGATTGCTCAACATGGGAGTTGTTGTTTCAGGCGCGGGCGTAGGCACAGCCGCAGGGTTACTTGAAGAGTATCCGGCCCCCGGTCCTCTCCCAGGATCATCGAAAGTAGAGTCAGTTGTAGGCGTTTGTTTGGATCCGTTTTTCACATAATGCCTTGCCATATGCGAGAATTCCGAGAGATAGCTCGACGGTATCACGCCCTTTGACGCATGGTCCAATTGGCTGAAATGGCCGGCGACAATGTCAAGTAGCGTGAGGTAGCTGCGGATTTCTGGGTCGGTCGGGTGGTGGATTACGAAGTCGAAGAGGATGAATAGCGCGGAGAGAGGGAGGATTGCGAGGACGCTGTCGTTCAATGTTGTTAGAAGGTCCAATACAGGAATCTGAAACGAAAGGTAGAGAAAACATACAAAGTCGGTGCATACGGCTCCACGTCGATAAACCGCGTCAGGTCGATGATACTCCTGGCAGTATTGAGTAGCGCTCTCATTGCGTTCTCACTTCTTGCGACATCACGGCTGACGTGTAGGGTTAGCCGCGAGAGTGCGATAACGAGATGGTAATAGTAGTAGTGTGTCCGCAGCGTAATCTCTTTCGACGCCCCGTCACTCAAACGTCGTCGCTGGAGAGGCTCCTTTGGTCGAAAGTCGAGTGGAATGGACCGTCTCCACTCCTCAAGGAGTGTGTGGACATGGTCGACAGAAGCTAACAATGTGTCGTCCAACTGTGTTGATGCAGAAACCGAGAAAAGGGAGGCGTAGGCGACTGAAAGGATGCGGCTGAAGCGAACGGAGGATAGGAGCCAATTATAATCTCCGATAACAGAGTCTGGAGCTGGAGGAATTGGGCACCCAATGTCGTAGTCCGCAATTGCCTACGCTGTTAGAAGTGTTGGTGTAACTAAGAAGAGACGTACAGAGGTCTGTCTTGCTTGGAAGCAATATCGCTTTTCGAGATGGTATATTACCCAAAAGGTTCGGTAGCACAGTGCGGAGTCTTCACTAATGGCAGACTTGTGGTATCTGAGTGCGAGGGCCATTCGACCTGCTTCCGCTATAAGGGTTTGGTCGAGATTATGGCCAAAGGCGCTTATGGCGAAGATGGCCTTTGACGGTCAGACAAGATTAAGCATGGATGGGGTGACGTACCATTGCGGTGATGGCCTGCACTCTCAAGACGATTAGAACGGCAACGGTACGACTAGGGAAGGGCATACCTGAAGACTCGCCAGCGACTCTGGCGACATGAGTATTCGGTCTAATCGGCTGAGAGCAATCTGAAAGAATTTCCACGCACGGTTGTTGTCCGGAATGAAGGAACCAAATCCATTATGTTGACAACCGAGCGCAAGCACCGCATAATAGAGGCCGCAAAACGCAAAGTCTGTTTCTAGCAGTTGACGAAAACTTGAAGACGATGCCTTTTGTTCAAACACCCGCTTATCGAGAAACGGATATACAGGATGAAGCACTTCGAAGTAACCTGCGCTGGTCAGTAGCTGCTTCTGGACACACGTGGTCAATGGTTAAAACGTACGCTGTATATGACTCCCTGCGTCAGAGTCAATCTCCAGTTCCGGGTGAGCCTTCGCCAAGCTATACAGCGAGATCTCTTTCTCCGGCCTCGCGAGTAAGCGCGTGCGAATAGTCTTGTCAATCTGGTGGACTAGCTCTCGGAGATGCGTATTGCCTAGCCTTTTCACCAGCGAGTCGACTCTTTTCGGGGAGAAAAAGGCGATGCCGGAGCTGGGGACTGAATGGTGAGCACTTGGTAGTATACGGTGTAAGAAGTGGCATACCTCGGTCATTGTGAACCTATAATCGTCAGCGCAGGATTTGGATAAATTGAGGGAGTACTCGCCTTGAGCACGGAGAATTCATCATAGAGAACAGCGCTCTCAGATGGTCTGCTGAGAAGTCGATCTATGAACAGATCTTCTGAAGGGTTAAAGCTGACTGAGTGTGTTCGCAGAGTCGGGGGCTCTGTTGTTGGCTGTCCCTCTTGCCCGTGGGAGGCAGTAGTACCCTTGGGCCGCAGCCTTCGCTTCAGATTGCTAAACTGACACGTCTCATTCCGTTTCTAGTATCGTTAGAATAAATAGCTTGTTGGAGACACCGCACTCACAATGCAATGGGCACACGCGACAGCCCTTCCATCGGAGCTCGGAGGGACTGCATCGAGTGAGCACTCATCTCATCCGGGCGGAGCATGATCAGCGAAAAAGGGTACCAAGAAGCTTACCGATACAGCGCACCTTCCGATTCCGACACTGGTCGCACGACTTGTTGAGCCTGGGCGACTGCATGGTGATGTGTTGATTGTGGAGATCGGGCCTCGGGGGTTGTGTTATTGTTTCCCAGTCGGCTTCGGCGCCGAAAGGGCTGATTCCGGAGCGGAGGAACTCATTTCCGTGTTTCCCCTTGCTGGCGGCTGGCGGCTTTCGATCCAGACCGCTCCTTGCAAGTTGCAAACGATACATTGACAGTTGGGGACAGTTACATCATCGCGCCATCCAAATCGAATTATCCATCAAACTGATGTAAAGGTGTTGATGGTCAGTTGCTGAAGATTGATGACGCTGGTATTGGAGCTGACGGCTCTAGACGACCAAATGGTGGAGCAAAAGCCGCAGCGCGTTCTCGTCATCATCTCAAACAACAATGAACATTGGGAGCAGTCCTGGTCTGCTTCAGAAGACTTGCTTCCGATAGCTTTTGAAATACTCAAAAGCAACCATCTTTTGGAATGCACATATAAAGATCAACCCGAATTGAGGCTACTTGCAAAGCAAAACTGGGGGACTCGAGTCTTCCTTGTGTTTGACATCTCGAATACTTCTTACGATCCCACTATAGGACATCTACCGGAGCATAACAAGCTCCCTGTTGCGATTGTTCGACTAGGCAAAAAGAACCAAGCCTACCCGGCGAGCCCACCTGTGCAGAACAAGGTGAATAGGGATACTGCCCGAGTCCACAACAGCAGCGGGGTAAACAGCATCCCTCCCTTTGTCACGAATTATACGACTGGATCACCTTTCTATCCCAACCCACGCGATCCATCCTTATTGGTATGATTGCTATTCCGATGTCAGGAGATCTGGATGGAGGCTAGTGCTTGGAGCTTCGGACCAGTCAATATCTCCTATTAAGACTCTGGCGTAGGCAGACTACAAGCTCCGCCGACTTTTCTCTGATATAGCCTACGGGCGTTTGTCATGTCCGTGACGGGGTGGATTGTATGGCAGCAGGTGTCGATCCGCTCGGTGGCTATGATGTTGTTGCCGCGGGGGTATAATCGCACATCTCCTTTCCCGTTAGCTATGGGACTGGGTGGTACAACAACCTCACTACCTTGTCCAGCAGAACTCGAAGATTCCGATTCAATGCCTTCGTGTTAGTACAACGTCTCTGGTCAGAAGTGGCGGGTCTGATAAGGACGCTCCGACGCCCTGAACCCCGCATTGGCACACCATTTCTTACAGGAGGCTATCATCAGACTATAAAAGAGATGGTTAAGCCATCCTATTTACCTATGCCTTCGCACTCTGATGTTCATTCAGATACCAGCGTTTCAGATTGTTGTATCCAAGGCCATCGGGATAGCGAGCGGTGACATCTTCACGGCCCTGAATAGCATTGTTTAACCCCCAACAACATCTATAGCGAAAGCCCCAACGGGTACGGATCCGAAAATCAGATCTGGTACCAGACCAGGTATAAGATTGAATGTGGCATTCGGCTGCTGTAAAGCCGCCGGATTCGGTCAGATCGCGATGAAGGCTCGTGCATTCTGCTAGCCGGACTGCCATACCATGTCCACCAGCACTGAGTGAGCGCGAAAGATCTTGCTGAGGTCCATTGAGAGAAATCCATCATCGACAGCGAGTAGTAGACTAGGCGAGAAGCCATGAATATTGAGGGCTGTCTGGAATACAGTGGGCCATCTTGACCTTGATGCTAATGTCATCGATACCATGATCTATCTCTGTAGCATACGCAGTATCCTTAACTGCAAGTGGCGTGGACTCGAGATAATCATCTTCGTCGATGCTGGAGAAAGTCCTCGGGGCGCGCTGGTTGGCTTGAGTAACCCCCCCTCTACTTTAAGTGGCTTACTAGCACTACTGCAGGGGGGCGTCCAATGTGGTTACAGGTGGCCTGTCGCAAACCATGGCCATGGTCTAGCACATTTTGGGTCAAGTTTTCAGAGCGCCCGGCGTCTTGAACATGGTTGGAGTGCCCAATTCCACTAATATCAGAATTAGCATTGGCTCCCCTGATGTAGTTGCATACCGCAGAAGTAGCATTATACGATTACCTAGGGTTACTGCCAAGATTTATATAAAACCCCTTTAGGAGGTGTAAACTAAAGTAATTAGATACTTTTCTTTATAATACTAGGGAGGCACCTAGGGTACATCCAATAACGCCCAAGACCTCTAGGGCCTTCATCCAGGGTTAGAGCCTAAAACACTGCTTACTTTCACAGAATCCAAAAGCTGCTGTCTGCACTTGAGCATCCCTCGCTAGGTAGCCACCATTTCCTCAGGTAGCACTCGAGTAGCGAATTGCCCAACCTTCATGTCACGCCGCTCGGCAACTACTTGGTCTCCGCCTACACATTCACCGTGTGCTGCCGGGGAGAGTGGGTCAAGGCATGGATGGAGTTAGGGTTGGGCCAAGTCATCTCCACTACAAGTGGACTAATTTTAGGTATGGTCTTAGCATCTCTATTTAGACGGAGATACTGTTTAATAGTAGGCTTTGTGCCTAAGGCCTTTTCTTTCTCGCGCGCCGGCATGAGCGGGTGGTCGGTTTTTAATATATTCTCGCATATTGATCCTGTGAAGTGTCTGTCTGGAGAGTACCAATTCTACCCTAACTGAGGTATTGGTATACAGTAGAGCAACGTGCAGCATTGCATGCATGGGATATAACAAAACAAAGGAAAACGAAGAAGCTCCTGGTCTGCAAGCAGCTGACAATGCAAAGACACCCTGAACACTTGAAATAAAGCACCATACAATGCGCACTGTACACCCACGAATCCACGAACAAGATGGAAACCCAGGACTCAAGTCAAGGAACAGGCCGCACCGCACCTCCAAACACCATCAGCGCCAGTAATATCGCAGTGGTGACACTGAAACTGGCACTGTGGCCTTGCGCCTCGCCTCCATTTACCCCGATTTTCAATCCTGTCTTCGTTCCTGAGGGTTCACACTCTAATTTTGCCCTTTTCGCCATGGGCGTTGTTGAAGGCTCAGTCGAGGCATCAGTTGCGACTGCAATAGCACGGCTAGGAATACTACCACCGGAAGTAGGTGACGCGTCCGCGTCCGCGTGCGCATTACCCAGAATCTGTCCAATTCCTGCCTTGGCACCAAAGTCAGAGCCGGGCCTGGAGCCCTTGAGTAGACAATCGGCAACATCGCCAACAGTCTGGCTCTGTGTGATACAGGAATAGGCGCCATCAGAGTATGCTACCGCGTCGGCGGTGCCGCAGCAGCAGCCTTCCACTACCTGGAGGGTGCGTACTGGGCTGCTGCTGCTGCTGCTGATATGCGTGGAAATGGAGCATGCGGCAGCTGTGGTTGGGACCTCCTGGAGAGTTGGCGTGCAGCTTGATAACGGCGTGACGGTCGGCATTTTCAATGACATGATTAAGTAGGTGTTTCGACAAGAAGAATGGAATGCGACTAGATTTTGTCTGGTCTGGGTTTATGATCTTGATCAGTCAGGACTTTTGGGTGCCAAACTGTATCAGGTTTCTACCATAGGGTACCAAAGATGAAATAGAGTGATTGATGCGTAGACTGCGCATTAGCCACAAGATTGGAACCATAAAATATCCCAACTCTCAGCAGGGGAATAAATAATCCCTGCAGAGATAAACTGCGGGTGTAAAGCATAACATCGTTACACCAATCAAGGCTGCTCCATAATCAGCCCGGAATAGGCACTGTGTAAACATAGCCACAGAAACCCCATCCTTCACGAGTGGCTGAATAGACTAAGGTGCATAGCTGGAGCTGGATCACTTCCGGGCCCGAGAGCGATGCCACTGCTGCAGGAATCGAGTGTTCCTGGATCTACCATCACCATCTCCACATCTATGGCACAAGAACCTGTGGTGGGTCCCCTCGCAGCAGCGGCAAACCTGCCAATGTTGGGAGCCCTCGTTAACCCGTGTATGAGAGAACCCGGGCTCAGCGACATAGCTGACGGTGCATACTACCAGCTCAAATACCATTCAAGTACTCCGTGGAGGACATTGTTGGTGCCATTCGGTTCCTTGAGCATACAATCACGGTGAAAAGGTAGTCAATTTAGATGGCGTGATACGCAATGTGCCATAACGATATTGTGATTCTAAACGATGCCCGGCGAGCCCGAGGCATCGTCGTGTCGCGTGACGTCTCGCCTAGACGACAATACACTCGCAGCCAACCTCTACCGATATAATAGTTCAAATATGCCTAAGCGAGCCCGGCTCGGCTCGGCTCTATTCGGGCTCGTACCCAGACTCAAATTCGGTAAATACTAGTTGACGGCTACTGTACAGGCTTCGCACACAACGTCCAGGCCTCAAGGCAATCGGGATGGCGAACGGCGAGCTGTAAACGGTAAACCGGAGGCCTAGGAGCGATCACCCCAAAGCCGAAAGATCTAAAATAAAAGCCAATCTATTTTCAGACCGGTGGTGGTCGTCGTCACCGGGAGGCGTCAGTGGCAGCGCGAGGAAGTGGAGTAGGGCTGTGGCGGCTACTTACTGGTGGTGCGATTCATCCACGCTCCCCACGATCGTGGGGATGGTGGGGAATTCTTTCTTCACCTACTAATTGACGAAGTCGGCAGTATCTTCGGTCTTAATCCTGGCTTCGATTGGAACGGCTGCTGCCGCTGTTGTTGGGCAGTTCTACGCATGTAGGATACTAGGTGGATACTAAGGTAGCTGCTAGAGCCCGTGCTACGTATTGTCTCTAGTACTTTCGTACACCTTAGTATGTTCATCGAGCCTCCAAAGGCCTAATAAAGCAATGAATGTGGAAGACAAAGTTATGCCAGCCAACCGTTATACTCTATTCGTCCCCCAAAAAAATCTAATCTATACAAACCCCGCTCTCTCATCGCCTCGAAACACAACAAAGCACCCCCGCCCTCGCAAGAAAATACAAGCTCCCCAAAAACCGAAAAAACGACAAACCGGCTGTAATCCACAGAATAAGCTGAAAGAACCCCTGCGTGCGCACGGTCGACGTATTCGTCAAACACATCCGATCGACCCCCGTCGCCGTGATCATCAGCGCAAGCAGCAAATTGCTACACACCCAGAGACCCACGAGGCCGCTGCGGAAATTCTTATAGCTGTCATCGGCCGTGCGGCCACGGCTTCCGTCTTCCGGGTCCGCTGCAAACGGCGCCAGGGCGCGCTTTACCGTGCTCTCGAACTGGCTGTCAATGTCGGCTTGCGGTTTGTCGACTTCTTCGATGAAGTTGTTCTTGCTCGTTGCGTCTTGTTGTGTTTTTGCGGAGGGCAGGGTATCTGCTGTGTCGGACCCTTTCGTGCCCCAGGAGACATCGTGCCAGTTGCAGAAGGCGTACACCATTAGTATATTGATGCTCGTGGTCATCCCGAGGAAGTACGCCCAGGAGCTCGTGAGGATGTGCCATGGGTCCAGGTACAGGATTGACGCGACGACGTAGATCCCGTATGTGGACGCCAGGGCTATCAGGACGATTCCGCCACCCGTGGAGCTGAAGAAGGAGCGGATGAATGCCGCGACGCCGTCGTCGAGGTTGAAGTCGAGCATCCCGCCTGTGAAGACGGAGCCGACGAGATAGAAGGATAGCACGAGGACGTAGAGCTGGACTAGCGCGAAGTACACGAAGGAGATGGTGTAAGGGATCACGACGCTGACCGCGGGCAGCCTGAGTTAGTTTATGGATGTTTGTTGGAAGGGAAGGTCGTGGCTCACCTCTTCGGCCGATTGCCCAGCGCCAGCATAAATTGCAGCATCAGGACCCAGAGGTACCCGTACTTGACGAAGTTGTTGACGATTGGCGAGGCCTCGTTGCCCCACGGCCAGCCCTTTTCCTTGTTATGTGTGCTGGGCGTGCCGACGAGATCCATGATAACCGAGCTCGTGAGCCAGTATGATGCTGCGCAGAACAAGGGTCAGTATCAGGCCGAACCGTTTTCAGTAAGAAGATACAAGGGTGTGTTGAACTTACCAAGCGAGAACCAAGTCATAACAAGCTGAACAACGTTATAAACCATCTGGACATGCAGAAAGAGCAATCTAAGAAGATTATGCCCGCTCCGATAAATGCGTCCGAAATGCATAATCGCATACAAACTCGCCGCAAAACTGCCATTCAACCAGCGTCTTCTCTGGTTGATGAACTCCGCTGCGCCCTCGGGGACATCAGTCTCGCCCTTTGCAGCTTTGACGTATCCCAAATGCCACTTGAAACCAGCCTTGGCCACCAGTTCGAAGCATAAGATCCGGTCCTCGGCCAGGAACATGTTTTTTTTGAAGATGTTCATCCCTTCCACGCCTTTCTTACCCAATTGGGCCGAGAGCGTGTGGTCGCCGTGGAAGTATTGCTCTATGGGTCTTCCCAAGATCGCGCGGTATCTGTATGCTGAAAATGCACCTGGTAGGACAGACACATACCCAAAGGCCGCTTCAAGCGGCTTATCCAGAATATTCGAGATTTTATACTCGAAGTTCTGGGCCGCCACGAGCGGGTTCAGGACCTTGCGCCAGCGGGGCCCAAGCATGGCGTGTATTTCGCCGCATGCGCCGCCCAAGGTTTTGTCATTGTAGAAGGCTTCCCAGAGCGCTAATAGCGACTTTGGGCCGGGCTTGGTACCTGCGTGCGAACGGATTATTAATTATCATCTCAGGGTTAAGGATCCGGCTAAAAGCGTCGGGGCTGGGCTGGGCTGTGTACCTGCGTCCAAAAGGATTATGATCTCCGGATTAAGGATCCGGCTAAACGCGTTGAGAAGCCAGCGGTGCGAGTTTATCTTCTTGCTATTCCGCTGCTTGAGGCAGAAGATGAATTGGACTGGGGGAAGGTTGGTCGGTTCGGAGCCGTGGGGGCGCACGAGTTGCTGGTTTGCTGTTACGGACAGCTGCGTTGTGTATTCGAACTGGGTTTGCGGTCAGTATCAGATGGACCCGGAGAGAAAAAGAAGAAAGAGAAGAGAAAAGAAAAGAACGCTGACTCGATAGACATCGTTGAATCCGCCTTGACAAGCCTCGAGTACGCAGGAGTGAACTCACCACATGCGCAACCGTCTCGCGCCCATCGACATCCTTTTTCATGACGCCTTCCTGGTAAACACCAATGGTAGCCAACACATCCAGTGTATTCTTATCGCACGGCTCGATGCCATCGAAGATGACGCACACAACAATCTTCTGCCACGCGGGGCCCCCCTTATCCCAGAACTCGGACTTCTTGAGCCGGACAATGTCGCGGATATTCTGCATCACTCCATGCAGGGTGCGCGCCGTCAGCACTTTATCCTCGTTGTAGTACGTCACTGCAATCAGCAGTTCGGTATGTCGGTTGTAGATCGCGGGTCGCAGGTTATACCCGTTCCGCAGGGTGAATTCATTCGGGTCGCATGTTGCCGCGGTATCTACGATCGAATATATCAGCTAGGCCCTAGATTTGCCGGGTATGTAAGGGAAAGGCAAAAGTTACACCGCATATGCGTAAACTCCTCCGGAAACGCATCCTCGGCATCGCGGTACTCCGGCTGAATCGCGTTCTGGATCGCGCTGGGGACGGGGTAATCAACGCTCAGAACCGTCCCCTTGACCAGATTGATCTTCCTCGTCCCGTACCGCCGCAGCGAGCCCGGGTTGTGCGCCGGCTGTGCCTGGCCTCTGCTCGATAACGACGAAGGAGACGACGGGTCCAGCTGCGGCGCGCCGAAACTCAGCGCGCCGAAGCCTGGGTCGTGCAGTGTGTACCGCCGCTGCGCTTCGGACTCCGTGGGCGAGTGGTGCTCGATGAATGGCGAGAGTGACGGCGTGTTGGTGGATGTTGAGGGACTTCGGTGGAGGAGTGATTGCTCCTGTTCGCTTTCGTCGCCGTGTCCGCCTGGGTAGAAGGGGTTCTGGCTCTGCTGATTTTGTTAGGCTGCTTGTGAGGAGGTGAGATGGTGGGATTGGGATTGGAGTACGTACCTCGTGGAATGGCGAGGAGTGGCTGCTTTCGCTGCCGTGCGGCGTATGGGACGAGGCTGGGTTCGTGCTCTCCATGTTGATTGAGCAACTGATCGAACCCGCGGAGTAGATAGAACGGAGAGAGGCCAGCCCAGGGAGCAGGGGAATAAGAATATCGAAACTTAAAGACAAAAAGATGAGTAAAATTAGACTAGAAATTGTTGACAGCTGACTCGAGACAGAATGTGGACCGAATGAGTACACGACTCAGAGTCGAGGATAGGGCTGTGCATGACCGGCATGAGGACTGGTCACGGTAATAGACATGGCAACGTATTCTATTTCTGGATCGAATTCTATGCTCCATTATCCATATGTATGCTAGTGCTAGTGTAGACTAGCCACCCAGGATAGTCATTGTCTGCCTCAACAGAGACCTTACCTTGCAGGCACCGGCATTGAGTCGGAGTACTACTGTCAGTTCTGCACGCGAAAGTAGACACACCTTCTTGCGCCACGCATCCCGGAATTTGCTCATCCAATCGGAACCGCGTGTTGGCGTACGTACAGAGATGGGTTGATGTGGACCGTGGCGTCGTCGACGGGAGGGGCTTAATTCCGAGAGTCCGGTGTCCCACAGTTCAAATCAACCTTCCACCCCTCGTGTTTTCTAGTATAGTGTCAGTTGTCCACGATTCCAATTAAAGAACACACGACCCATATATACAATCCAGCCTCAGCAAGCAGAGCTAGTACAAGAATAACAAATTAGGTCCTTGGATTTCCGTCAAGGCTCAAAAAACGAATACTTATGTACTGCACGCCCCACATGTTGTCGTACGCAATTGTGGGGACACCATACGCACCACTAGCCGCGGCCACGCATGGGATCCATGCCCTAACTTCTAAGACTATGGATGTATTGTGACTATTTCAATCGCACCTCAATTCAACCGTCCATGGCGTTAGTCTTTCAACAGCCAGCTCGCTCAGCCACGATCTTGAGCTAAACGCGTGTCCGAATGCCGAGCTGTCTACCGCACCGTCTGCGAGCGCGATGGCGATACTTAGGGGGTCATAACCTGCAAGAATCTATATCGGGTGGATCAAGGACTAACACGCACACTACACCGCAACGCCTCGGTCATGGAACGGATTCGCATTTGAGGGCATCCTCTGCCATGGGAGTTTGCGAGCCTTGGCGTCTGAACCAGCATTTGAATTCTTTGATTCATATGCAGCATGTCCGTCACTGTCCCAACGCTCGGTGCGCAAAGGCCTTTGCGGCGTTAATTGGGCCGTTGAATCATCTTGAGAGTAAGTCCTGTTCGTTTATACTATTCGGGAGATTGCGAAAGTCTATCGGAGCTGTGATTGGGAGTGGTCAATGGATTGAGGTTTGATCTAGGTAGTATGAAGGTTTGTGGTTCTATTCCAGGCTTATACATTGTTTGTTGATTTCTGCTGTACTGGGAGTCTTATTATAGTGAATCAGCTTCCACTCATAAACACGTTGGCGGACAGCCTCTGACTTTCTACTGCAACATTCAATCTGCAGCTATCTATTCTTCCTGTCCGTATTTATTTTGGTTGGAATGCCAAATAGCAGTAGCATGAGCAATATGCTACTAGCACCTATAAAGCTTATATTATGATATGGGTAATATATATTCCAACCACGTCTGTTTTTTAGGCTGGTATAGGCAGACTGCGTAGTTCACAGACTTCCCCTCAACATTGACATCTTAGAGGCAACATCCAAGTGAGACGTATAGGGATGCGAGATGGGTTCCATGACCGAGAGCTCCAGCACCCTCAACATCAATGAGAACCTCATCCGCAGTCGTATATTGACCCATCCAGCACCGATATATAACATCGCCATACTTAATCCTCTGAACAGACGGAAACACCCCACGCTCATAGTTCTCAGCAATAACCTCCCAGTCCTCATCATCAACCTCCTCATACGGCCGCTTCCCCAGCATAATCTCGTACATGAGACAGCCTAACGCGAACAGATCTGTCTGGACCGACCGCGGTAGATCGGGTGATTTGCGATACCGATCTTCCTCAGTGACGAGAGGAGGTATATCATTTCCCACTCCAGATCCCGCAAAGTCGCAGAGCTTAAGCGAGAGGTCGTCTGCGATGAGGAAGTTGCGCGCGCTGATGTCGGCGTGGATGATGGAGTGCGCGTGGGTGAAGGCTACTGCGCTAACGGCGTTGCGAATCCAGGTTTCTCGGATCTGAGGGGTTAGTTGCGCTGAGTTCTTGCGGATATATTCGCGCAGGTTCCCGTGCTGCATGTATGGTAGACGGATGCCAGTCTCTGTAATGGCGAGGCAGTCGAGGACGTTATTGTGTTTTGGGAGGAGGCCAAGATAAGCTTCTCCCGGTCGATACATGCTGCAGAGAATGCTTCTTCCTCTCGCATATGCGTGGTTGTTTCCTCGTTGCATCTACTCAGATCATGCCCGAGGAGCCAAAGGCGACCATAGGCCGTCGCGTACCAGGAGGATGGAGGATTATTGGGTGGTTCATGATGCAAGAGACTCTAATTAGACGGGCGACTTGATCGATACGTGCATCCGGGGGCAGTCACTGCCTCCTATACAGCTGACTGGGGAAGTTCATATCATGATGTTGCCACAAGTTAATGACTTCAGGTTTGAAAGGAGCTGCCTCCCGAAGATTGCTGAAGGGAGTGTAGGGAGGGCTTGGACGAACTTGAACTTGCGACTACTAT